>PIJE02004979.1:19384-21731 GCA_002895965.2 Coryphaenoides rupestris | reverse complement strand
GTGCTGTGTCGTGTGTATGTGTGTGTGCGCGTGCATATGTGTGTGCGCATGCATGTGCATATGTGTGTGTGTGTGTGTGTGTGTGTGTGTGTGTGCCCGTGCACCGTGGCTGCAGCGGTGTAGAGGTGACAGAGTCAGCTTTTCGTCGTCCACGTTAAAACAAAGATGCAAATCTAACGACTCATTTAGAACCGGCTGCCATCAGCTCAGCGGCGGCAGAAGATCCGCTGACTAAACTTGGATTACTTTCGCCGGCGCCGGTGTCTACTTTTGAACGTTTTAATTCGGCTCCGGTATATGATAGTGTGTTTGAACTAAAGAGGGGGACGGGGGGGGGGAGAAAAGACATTAAAATCCAGTCATCCTCGCTCCGTGAGATAAGCTACGGCGAGGTGATAATTAAACTACACTTCCTTCACGGCCAGAAAACCGCCAAGCTAACACTTCATCATCCGCAGGGCTTTGTCCTCATTAACAGTTGCAGGCGGGCAAGCGTCTAACGGCTTCATAGAGACGATGGCGATATTGATCCTCGTAACGTTAAACTCGCCGTGCTTTTCTATGGCCTTGCGTTTATATATATATCATCCAATATGGCTTTGTTGTTGTTGTTGTTGTTGTTGTTGTTGATGATGTCGTCGTCTTGTTTTGTTGCCACCATGCCGACTCAAAGAAACCCGGTAGATTGGCTATCTATTTTTAATGTGAATATAAATCTATATATATGCTCGTATAAAGACAAGCGTGACGGGGGGGGGGGGGGGGGGTGGGGAAGTGGTCAAAGATACAAACATGCGATCTGGCGTCTTTATATATAACCTCGTGCAACATTTAGATCTCCTGCCTGCGTGCGGTTGAGCATTCGAACGATTAATATTAATGACATTATGTTATGGCCACATCACTACATCTCAGTACGATCGCCACGACGACCTGCCTCATCGGCTCTCTCCGATTGGCTTCACCCGATTCACCCACCTCCATCCACACTAATACACTGCATGGATATGTTCTAGTGTATTCTATGTGTACATGGAGGAGGTTTTGTGGGGACAAGTGTGTCAGGAAGTCATTTCAATATGTAGGCAAGTATATATATTGATGGAGTCTGTGTGTGTGTGTGTGTGTGTGTGTGGTTGGTGGCGGATTTTAAATAGCCTCACCTGGCCCCTGGCTGATTAGTCTGGGGCTGGGTGAGGCCTCGGTTAAACGGCACACACACACACACACACACACACACACTCCACAATACTATAATTGGATCGGTATATATATAGTGATAGTATTGTATCATGTATATATATATACTGTATACACACTCACACACACAAACACGAGAAAGGGGGTAACCCCCCCCAAGCGCTGTCTATCCAAGCCCCTAAATCAAACCCAACAGCTTCCGCGGTGGACGCAGCGAAAGCAATTTAGCTCCCAGTTAGCCGTGGTAAGTGGTGCGCCTCCATCAGATAACAGATAACCGTACCTGGAGCCCTGCGAGGGAATCTGACACCAGGCAGCAGCAGCAGCAGCAGCAGCATTCTAATCATCCGACGGTGGTTCATGTGGACGCCGAGGTACCGTGCGTTGTCGCCCCACGAGACGCAAACTTTATAGACTACAGCGACACGCACCCACGCCCCCCCCACCCCCCGACCCCTCACCGCCTTCAATTTATTATACACACATCACAAATGCATAGACAGACATACATAAATGGTAAATGGATTGCGTTTATATAGTGCTTCTATCCAAAGGCTTCACAGTGTTGCCTCACATTCACCCATTCATACACCGGCGGCGGTGCCAACCATGCAAGGTAACAACCAACACGTCAGGAGCAGGTAGGGTTAGGTGGTGTCTTGCTCAGGGGACACCTCGACACTTAGCTAGGGAGGAGGGGAGGAGCCCGGGGATCGAACCAGCAACCTTCCTGTTGCCAGACAACCGCTCCTCCTACCTCCTAAGCTACTGCCGCCCCACATACAGACACGCACACGCACACGCATGCACGTACAGAAATGCTGAATCCCCCCCCGGTGTTCTGCGACATGATATACACACACACACACACACACACACACACACACACACACACACACACGCATGTCAACGTGCACAGCGGCGTGGGTTTTGCAGAGTGGAGATAAGCCGGCCAGCGTTAGCCTTAGCGCTCGCGTGGGGGCCGCCGCGTGGCCGGCGGTGTGGGCGGTGGGCACGTCGTCTACAAAGGCTTTTATTGTTTTTGTCACAGAGTGGGAGAATGAAAGGCAAATCCTGACGATGTGGAGAGACGCAAACTCGCTCTGCCCCATTCATGTGGCTACAGAGAGGAGTGCACAAATGTAGA
>PIJE02004978.1:10000-15000 GCA_002895965.2 Coryphaenoides rupestris | reverse complement strand
AGGTCGGATAAACGTTTCCATGAAAGTTGTGAAGACCCATCACCTTTTACTGTTTAACCGCTTAGAAACACACAAGCGCCTAATTGTGAAAATGAATTGTGAACTACTCTCGAATGCAATAACCCCCAACTCCAAAACCGGTAGGGAAGCCAAGTAGAGGTGACCAGCACAAATACATTACAAGACGGATACATGGCAATTAGGTTCTTTATAGCAGTGAAGCTTTTGAGTTTATTGCAACACACCAGCACCACCCACACACACACCCCAACACGCACACACACACACCACACAGACACACACACACACACACACGCACCACACACACAGCACACACGCACACACACACACACACACACACACAGACACACACACACACACACGCACACACACACACAGACACACACAACACGACACACACACACATACACACACACACACCAACTTGTCCTCCACCCCTCTTGCGTAAGCCGTCTGGCCTCGCGTCATTGACCTCGCGTCGGTCGTCTGCTCGTCGTCGTCACCCTCGTCGTCGTCACCCTCGTCGTCATCACCCTCGTCATCATCACCCTCGTCCCCCTAAAATGAGGGTGAGACTCACAGCCGCACGCGCAACACACACTTGGGCTTCAGTCCCTCCGCTCGCTCTCTCGCTCACCAGGCATTCGTCACGTTTCAAACCAAAACCAAAGTCAACGCTTCATCGTCGACAGCTCTGCCGCCCCGACCCCTCGTCTCCTGACCACACAGCGGTGATGTCTTCCTCTGACCCCTCCGCTACACACCTGGAGGGAACGGAGAGGTCAGATTCACCTCCCCGTCGCCACGCAGTGTGACATGAGGAGGGAGGAGGAGGAGGAGGAGGAGGAGGAGGAGAGGAGGAGGATGAGGAGGAGGAGGAGGGGAGAGGAGGGAGGGGAGGAGGAAGGGGGGGAGGGGGAGAGGGAAGTGGAGGAGGAGGGGGAGGAGAGGAGGAGGAGGTGAGGGAGGAGGAGGAGAGGGAGGAGGAGGGAGGAGGAGGAAGGGAGGATGAGAGGGGGAGGGAGAAGGGAGGGAGGGGGAGGAGGAGGAGGAAGTGGGAGGAGGGAGAGGGAAGAGGAGGAGGAGGAACAGCAGTGAGACGTCAACGTTCTGACAGAATCGCGGTTGGGTTTCTTTTGATCCTAGCCGAGGGAGGAGGAAAGAGGAGAGGAGAAGAAGGAGGAAGAGGAGGGGAGGAGGGAGAGGAGGAAGAGAGGAGGAGGAAGGGAGGAGGAGGGAGGACGAGAAGGGAGGAGGAGGAGGGAGGAAGTCTGGAGGGGGTTGGCTGTGAGATGCAATGTGTTAGTTTATCTCTAGAGAGAGATAAACTACAAGGTACACAGTATCGGTGATATCTGGATTATATAAAGTACTGTGTATGTATTGTATGCTCTAAGTGCATCCATGTTGTATAATGGTGTTACATGTCAGTGTAACTTTATATTATTTTATCTTTCCTATCTTTGTTCAGACATGAAACATAAAACTACGACGGAGGGAATGTGTTTCAAGCGTCAGTATTTAATACAGAACTGATTGATCACAGCACTTCTCATTTTTCAAAACTGAAAGCTCACCTGAGAATCTTTTGAGATGATTCCGACGGCACCCCGGAGAGCCGATGTACGTCGATGGGAACGCCGCTTATTGTTCCATTCCAGAGAAAACAATAAAAACGTCTCAATGCTGATGATAGATGAGCAGTAGATGTTACATACGTAGCATCAAGACAGCTACAAGAACACACACACTCTACACCACACCCCAGAGAGAGAGAGAGAGAGAGAGAGAGAGAGAGAGAGAGAGGAGACAACAAAATGAATGCAAAAAACATGTGTTTCACACACACACACACACACACACACACACAACAACACATCCATACACACACACACACACACATACACACACACACACACACAACACACACACACACACACACATACACACACACCATACACACACACACACACACAACACACACACACACAACACACACACACATACACACACACACATCACACACACATACACACACACACACAACACACACACACACACACACACACACACACACACACACACACAACACACACACACACACACACACACACACACACACACACACAACACACCACACACACACACACACACACACACACACACACAAATAGATACACACAACACACACACACACACACACACACACACACACACACACAAATACAAACACACACACGCACAGACACACATATGCCTTTCCCACACATAGGCAGACAGACACACACACACACACACACACACACACACACACACACACACACACACGTGGTCGCTTCGCTCTCTGGGTGTTCAGTGTGTCTGTGCTGTGCCCAGTAGCGGAGCCACAAAAGGTCGACTGGGACCAGAGGCCAATCTGGAGCCATAGCTCAGAGAAGTCAGCGCAACAAACACACAGAGGCGGCAATTTCTTTTGTTCTTTGACACAAAACGGAGGGAAAACGAAAACATGCTGCGAATAAACTCCAACCGGAGACAACCTTTCTATATTAAACTACAAGGCGGGGGGGGGAGGATAAGAATACCCGACGGCAAGCCGAAGACGAAGCGATTCCTGCTCGCTTCACTGTTAGTCGTCTCCTCGGGCGACGATTCAAACACAAACGCACACAACGGAGACGACACGACTGCAAATACTCGAGTGTGGATATCTGAACGCTGACGATGACCGGGACCGGGCGACCCTAGACCACCAAAGGCCTCCATGTGGTCTATGGGCAAATGGGTCAACAACACCTTGTGAGTGATTGCGTCTGTTTTGTCCTCCGGGCCGCGGCTCCTCCCTCCGCAACTCGCGTCGTTAAACAGCCGACACATAATCGCTGCGACGACGTCGTACCCCGACGCCGCGGGGTCGACGGTCGCGGTCGAACACACACGGGGGCCCGAGGCGACCCGGGACGCGGTTCGATGAAGGATTAAAGCGCCGCCTCGACACTGCTCAAGAAGCGGCTTAAGTGTACGTCGCCGCCGGCTACCTGGTCCGGGGTCTTTTCCCCCCCCCCCCCGAAACGACTTTGGAGCAGACGGCCCAAGATTGGACATCGACTGGACTGGGCCGCGCCGCGCCTACGTTGTCGGGCCCAGTCCAGGAGAGCTGGTGTACGGCGCGAAGCTCTCACCCAGAGGACAGTGGAGAGTGGTCGTCCACAGAGACACGACGGCCCCCTGCGCAAAAGGGCAACCGAGGGTTACTGGGAACGGTGTCCCCCATGGGGAGCGGTGGTGTCCCCCTCGATGATCGTCAGCCATCCCCTCCCCACCGGGGACCACTTCCCGTTCCCTCCCTGGCCGTCGCCGCCCCGCTTCCAGCTCCTGCTTCCATCGCCATTCCATTAATGTGTTTGGTGAGGTGTGTGTGTGTGTGTGTGTGTGTGTGTGTGTGTGTGGTGAGGTGTGTGTGTGTGTGTGTGTGTGTGTGTGTGTG
Organism: Coryphaenoides rupestris; assembly: GCA_002895965.2. Classification (NCBI taxonomy): domain Eukaryota; kingdom Metazoa; phylum Chordata; class Actinopteri; order Gadiformes; family Macrouridae; genus Coryphaenoides; species Coryphaenoides rupestris. The sequence continues at coordinate 11,492 of PIJE02004978.1, read as the reverse complement.
TGTGTGTTTATCTGTGCTTCACAGCTCTCTCAATATCTCTGCTCCCCAGACACGTGGAGACGTCTCATATCGCCCGTATCCATACGTACAACGTAACAGCGTCGGAGGGACCGGGGACATCGCTGTCACTCACAGCCTCGGCCTCGATCCGTTCCTGTCAGAGACGGCTCACCGCTGACAGTCTGCCAACGCAAAGCGCGCTCCGCCCCCCCAACTCTCTCCCCACGCCCACCCCCCCCCCCCGATCGCCCGTCCGTTTTCAGAGGTCGCCGCTGACGGTCTGTCCTTTGTCTGCGCACAGAGGTTATTCTCAAGGGTCCGTCGGTGTCTCTTCGTAGCTCGTCGAAGGAGAGCGAGCGATAAGACGCGGGGAACGAGCTCAGGTTCGGCGGGCATCATATTTTTCATGTAGCGTGTTGTTGAGTCGCGGATGACTCACGAGCACGGCGTATGTGAGTCTTTTGCCTGATGGGTCATCTAGCTCAGATGGATATAATGTGGTGGGGAAGGAACAAGCATTGTAAAAAAGTTGTACCTCGAATGCAATAACCCCCAACTCCAAAACGGTAGGGAAGCAAAGTCAAGAGGTGCACCAGCACAAATAATACAGAGGGATCATTGGGGCAATAGCGTCTTATGAGGTTATTGTGTGCGTGGCTGCAAAATGCGTTTGAGCGCGAGATAAGTGCAGTTTGGGACATCCATGCCTCTCGCGACTAAACGCTTGGTGTTTGATGCCTAAACCGATGTTGCCCCACTGTCTTATGATGTACTCATGCCCACACAAGCATTGGTAAGGTCGGATAAACGTTTCCATGAATAGTTGTGAAGACCCATCACCTTTTACTGTTTAACCGCTTTAGAAACACACAAGCGCCTATTGTGAAAATGAATGTGAACTACTCTCGAATGCAATAACCCCCAACTCCAAAACGGTAGGGAAGCAAGTAGAGGTGCACCAGCACAAGATACATACAGAGGGATCATTGGGCAATAGCGTCTTATGAGGTTATTGTTGTGCGTGGCTGCAAAATGCGTTTGAGCGCGAGATAAGTGCAGTTTGGACATCCATGCCTCTCGCGACTAAACGCTTTGGTGTTTGATGCCTAAACCGATGTTGCCCCACTGTCTTATGATGTACTCATGCCCACACAAGCATTGGTAAGGTCGGATAAACGTTTCCATGAAAGTTGTGAAGACCCATCACCTTTTACTGTTTAACCGCTTAGAAACACACAAGCGCCTATTGTGAAAATGAATTGTGAACTACTCTCGAATGCAATAACCCCCCAACTCCAAAACGGGTAGGGAAGCAAGTAGAGGTGCACCAGCACAAGATACATACAGAGGGATCATTGGGCAATAGCGTCTTATGAGGTTATTGTGTGCGTGGCTGCAAAATGCGTTTGAGCGCGAGATAAGTGCAGTTTTGGACATCCATGCCTCTCGCGACTAAACGCTTGGTGTTTGATGCCTAAACCGATGTTCCCAC
>PIJE02004978.1:0-5000 GCA_002895965.2 Coryphaenoides rupestris | reverse complement strand
GTGCCGGGCGAGGACAGCCGGGCGCCGGCTCATTAATACGCACGAGGACACGACTGAAATCGAATACAAGTCTTCAAGCAGTAATGAATATAAATGCTATTAAAAAGAAGCGTGTGTATTTTAATCCACCGTCGTTCGGTCCAAATGACCACGATGGCGCAATCAAAAAAAATAATTAGGCGCCTCGTCCAATCTGCCGACGTCCCCCCAGTGACTTCCCATTCAGCGGATAGGCTCAGCAGCGCCCCCGGTGTTTCATATACAGCCGAGCGGGGGCGTTGAATTAATTAATAATGCGTTCATTTCTTTATTTGTGCGTGAAAAGAGGTCGTGAATAATGAGCAATGTAAAAAATAACTTAAGCTCAGCTCAGCCACCTGTTGCTCACACACGTGTGTCGCGGCGCGCGTTGCAACAGGACGTCTGGCGGTGGGAGCGGTGGGGAGCGGTGGGAGCGGTGGGCGAGAGCCGACTCTATTAACGCGCGGCTCGCGACACGGCGGGAGGCGCGACCGCCGAAGCCACACACCGGCTCTCGTGTAATAACAGGAAGACAGGAAGGAAGCCGTCCGTTCTGACTCTGCTGCCAAGGGGGGTGGGGGGGGGGGGGGGTTATTTTTATTTTGTACTAAAATAAAAACTAACTAAATGTGTGGACTTTCAGTACAGTATCGAGTGCACTCGGCGAAACCCGGTCGGATGCGTTTCCGTTGCGCTTCTGTTACTTCCATGACCAAGCTTCTAATGTTGTTTTGTGTTCAACTCAACTCAACGAGGTACAATTGTAGGCCCGAAATTAACCCGTGAATATAACACTATATATATATAGTGTTAATATATATATATAACGTTATATATATATATATAACACTATATATATATAACACTATATATATATAACACTATATATATATATATAACACTATATATATATAACACTATATATATATAACACTATATATATATATATAACACTATATATATATAACACTATATATATATAACACTATAACACTATATATATATATAGTGTTATATATATATATATAGTGTTATATATATATAGTGTTATATATATATAACACTATATATATATAACACTATATATATATAACACTATATATATATATATATACACTATATATATAACACTATATATATATAACACTATATATATATATAACACTATATATATATAACACTTATATATATAACGCTATATATATATAACACTATATATATATAACGCTGGTGTATCGCCCCCACAGTTCTTCTACCGATATCTTTTGGGTAAAGCGATGTCTCATTTAATACATGCTGGCGCCGCGTCCTTCGGCCGGACTCCTTGCACCTGCTTCCCATCCTCATCCTCAATTAATCTCGCCGCTCCTTAATGGGAGCTCGTTCGCCCTTTCTCTCCTCTCCTCTGTTCTGCTCTTACTTGCTTTTGTCAGCATCTCTGACCTGAAGTATTTTGGTACGCGCGGAAAACTGTGGTCACTTTAGACGCGTAAACCGGATTTAACAACGATCGCGACGATTGCGACGTCTCAGACGGATTATTTGGGGAATTATTTGTTTCGCCGTTGGCCTCTCGTGGTTTTATGACACGTTGCGCCGGTTTTAAACTGAATAACCAGTTGTAAATTGTTGTATACATGACGGGAAATGGGAAAATAGGACCCGGGGTGCATTGAAAATGACCAATAGACATTATATAAAGACGTCATGGTGTGTTGGGCTTCAATATTCATATTTAGGGCATTTGAAGGACATAAATCTGATGAGATTTCTGTAAATGTTTCAAATCAACACTGGTGGAGACTGTGGTCACCGTAGAATCACACTTATTAAAATCCCCGTCTGGAAGCGTCATCCACTCACACAAATGAGTTTTGTGTTCCGGTGGAGCGTCTCCGTAATTAAACACGAGACTCAGACACAAACTCCCCTGCAGGTTCTGGTTCTGGCCCAGACTCCCAGTGCCGAGCTCACACAGAACAACGTAATACTTGACGAATATTAATACTGAACTAAGCATGAATTGCAGGATTATTCATCATCCATTATTATGCACGTTGGCTCGAGGAACAGTTGAGCCATCTCGCACGGCTGCCAACGCCGTGAGGAAAAAATCGTTCGTTTTCCACTCGGCACACAAACTCTCCTTTCGCACATCGATCCCCGTTTCCCAGCCAAATTCCCAGTCCGTGCGCGGCATCCCAATCGCCGCGCGTCATCTCACCGCATGGCGCAGGCAGAGAGTTTGCTGTATTTTGATGGATGGCCCCCAGATGTGGTGGTGCTCCAGATGTGTTATCAGCACCGGAGTAAAAGTATTCTACTTCCTCCTCTTACTTCTTATTCTACTTCTTCAGTGGTGCTTCTCCAGCCTCCCTTCCTCTTTGAGTCCGTACATACGGGGGTCAGCGATGAATTCCAATCTAAATACAAATAGACTTGTTAGGTCGCCGCGATGAGCCACAGCGCCGTCGCTGCCGCATGCTAGTGTGGCTGCGTGGCCGCGTGGCCGCGTGGCTGCGTCGCTGCGTGGCTGTTTCCCAGACTCTCTTGTGTCCTGTTTTCTTTTTTATGCCGGAGAGATAAAAAGTGTGATCAAAATCAATCAATCAATCAATCGAACAAATCCATGTGTTTTGCGGATGTGACTATCGATTGATTGAGTTGCCGGGCTTCTTTGGCTCACGGCTTGCGAGGGAAAGAGCTGCGGTGGTCCGTGTTGCCGCCTTCACATCGTCAGTTATCCCCTCGGAGCCGGAGGGACGAGAGGAGGCGGCGGGCGGAGAACATCAGAGCGGAGAGAGAGAGAGAGAGAGAGCGATGTGAATACATATATACACACACACACACACACACGCATACATACACACACACACACACACACACACACACACACACACACACACACAGTCTCAAACACCACCTGTCTAGGCCTGAAGCCAGAGAGGTGCACTGTATGTGTGTGTGTGTGTGTGTGTGTGTGTGTGAGAGTGTGTGTGTGTGTGTGTGTGTGTGTTTATGTGTGTGTGTGTGTGTGTGTGTGTGTGTGTTCAGAAGGGGTTGCGAGCTCAATCGCTTCCCAGAGATCAAAGTGGGGCCCCCTGCCTCTAATGATGTGAACCACCAGCTCTCTAACGGCCCCCGACAGCAGCAGCAGCAGCAGCAGCTGGCCCCGGCCCCGTGCCCAGTTCCCCCCCCCCCCCCACCCCCGGGGCCCCAGCAGAGGAGGAGGGGGGGGGGGGGTTGGGGGGGGTAACTGGGAGCCCGACTTCTCATCCCCACTAACCTCTGTTCTCGGGGTGCAGATGTGTTAGACAAACAGGATGTCAACGGACGGGTCTGAAGTCGGTCCACTCTGCAGGGGGTCTGTGCAAATATCACCGTCTGTGTGTTGAGTTTCTCTAGTGACATCACAAATGGGAGCGTCCAGTCGCCGGATGTACGACGACTGGATCCGTCTCACCAGCCTACCGAGTGGGGACTGTACCGACCGGTGGACTTGTCGCTCCGTCGTCACATGAATGGATTTGGTTCATCAGACTCAGGTGCAGTGGACTCACGCGACGCGGTGGTCTCCCGTACGCCGCCACAATAAAGGTCCCCGGGACAGCGTAGGAGTCCGACACACGTGATGAATTACAAGCGAACAAACACAACAACAACAAAGACAAAGACCGACGTGTACGCCGACGGTTTTAGTACTTTTAGAACTTCTTGCTGTCGCGACATTCGCTGCAAGAGAAGGCCAACAGAGAAGGCCCCATTCAGTCATTAAGCTTTTTTTTTCTCCAATCGAGACCCAGAATGACACTTTCTTCACATTTTGTGATGAAATAACGTGAAGAAAAACAACGCAACTGGAGCAGAATTCAAGTTAATTAACTCGCTGTTTGGGTGTCATTGGATTTTTGTTTTTATGACGCACTCCACTGAAAGTAGATGTTATTCGGAGTACTACACGGGGACACGAGCGTTCTAAAATACAAAATACTAAATAAAAACGCTCCCAGTTCTTCAAAGTACTCTTTGTACTCGGTTTTATTTTCTTTGAATGATAATTACTGTTTTCGCAAAACGACCGCGGTGCAAAAATGATGAACGTCGTCGCACGGGTGTCAAGAGACCCCGCCCCCCCCCCCCGGAGCAGCACCAAGACACACCCACCTGCGTTTTTGCTCCGCCCCCGCCCACCGTGACGACTTCCTTGTGGGGGCGCCGGCCTCTCTTCCCATGTCTGCCTTTTGGTTGCTCTGCTAATTTCCCAAATGCCAGACGTTCTCTGACAATGTTTTTCTCCGTCGAGAGCGAGAGAGAGAGAGAGAGAGAGAGAGAGAGAGAGAGAGAGAGAGAGAGAGAGAGAGAGAGAGAGAGAGAGAGAGAGAGAGAGAGCGTTCCGTATTATTCAGTATTTCCTTTTCTTTTTTTGTTACCGTCTCCATGGCTGCGTTGTCCTCTTTTATTGGTGGGAAAGGCTTTTGTTAAGTGTGACAAAGAGACCTGTTCCCACTGCGTTGCCAGATCTGCGCTAATAGTGCTTGTCAGGCTATTGTGAACAAAAAGAAACTCTGCAGGCCGTCGACGGCGTGGGAATACCTGAGAGTCTACGCATCCGCTGCACACAGGATTTATTCATTTCTTTTCAGCCCGGTTGTTAACAACGTACTTCCTCGCCGCCCCGCCTCAGCAGCGCTTTCAAAAGGTTGGCTGATGTTTTGAAGAAATGTATTATCGCCGTTTTGTCTCGCAAGGCGTCTCTATTTCCAATATTCAAGGCGCAGTTGTGTGTGAAGGAGACAAGAGCGGGACAGCGGGAACAGGTGTGGAAACACCGGGTGAACGCCGGCCGTCTCCAAGTCTCTCAGCCACTAAATGTGTGAAGACTAACAGCGGCCCCTTCAGGAACAAGAGCAAATTTGGGTGTTTTTCAGGATTATGAGCGGCGGCTGACACCGCAGACCTGGAGGTGAAGCAGCTGACCT
>PIJE02004977.1:12500-21741 GCA_002895965.2 Coryphaenoides rupestris | reverse complement strand
CACACACACACACACGCACACGCACACGCACACGCACACGCACACGCACACACACACACACACACACACACACACACACAGAAAAAGGCCTTTCCGTGCCATTAGAGTCACCCTGCCTGTGCTACGATGCTCCGTGGGAGTCTGCGATGAGATGACCCCGCGGCGGCGGTGGCAGCGGCGAGCACCACCATGTCGAGACCGTGACCACGCCCATATCAGCCCAGCGCAGCCCAGATGAGCCCAGATGTGCCCAGGGCTTTCATCAGTCAGAAGACACACACAATAGCTGCAAAATAACCTCACCATCATCAAAGTATTTTCAAAATAAAAGACTTTGAAATGGCCACTTATTGAATTATAGTTAATCCGCCCTCAAAACATTTGCATTTAGGGCATTTGGCAGACGCTTTTATCCAAAGCGACTTACAAAGAGTACATGTTGTTGAAGGAGAGACAGCAATATATCACTGTGGTAGATAAAGATAAGAATAGAGCAGGTTTCAAGCATTCATAGTTACGAGGTTAATAGAACGAGTTTCATAATTGCTAAGCTGTCTGCATAATAGCTGGGATGAGAGCAGACGTGCCATTCTGAGCGCGTCACCAACGTCTAAAACGAAAACGAAGTTCTCACTAGTTACATACGCGCTCTCCTCATGTTGTATTTTTAGATCATGGTCGTTCTTGTATACTGTGTGTATATGAATGAATGACAAATGAACAAACTTCAAACTTGAAACAAGTTCATACACAGCCGGTCGTTTGTTCAAACGTACGACTGTCGCTGGTATCGTGGGCCGTAATTTGAGGAAGCGTTCCGTGTAGAACGCGGCGGTGGAGGGAACCGAATTTTGACATAAAAAGCCGAAACCGTTTATTTTTTCCCCCGACTAACCCTAACGACTACAGACAGTTGCCTTTTCATTCACCCCAATTCCGCATACAACCGCACGGCGGGTTTCCACACCATGCACGGGTAAACCAAAACCAAAAAAACGGTCCAGGAGCAGTTTAGCGGTTAGTGGTGTCTTGCTTTTTTCAGGGGGACCCCTGGGACACTTACGGCTTAGGGGAGGCGGAAGGGGCCTGGGGGGATCGAAAAAACCGCCACAGTAAACCCTTCCAGGTTTTGCCAGGGAACAAACACCGGCTCTAACCCTTTTGAGCTTACTGGGAGCCCACCCTAAAATTGCTATAGTAGGTCGCCAAAAAACCTCTGTTCCTTTGCAGGGTAAGAATTTCCCCAATGTTCACGTGTGTTATATTGTGCATTTGAACACTTTGTCCACTGATCCATGCGCTTTATTCTCGATCTAAACACAAGATGCGTCAATAGGTGAACAGTAGTGCAACACGTGCCGCTACGGAGTCCACCAAGTGAAGACCTGAGTTTCATTGTTGGTTTTTGTGTGGGACAGGGGCTCGGTCTCGGTTTAGCGGGGCACCTTGATTAGGAAGCACTCCCGGGCCGGAATTTCAGTTTTGCACCTTTGCAGGTTGTGGTGCAAGCCTCACGTCAATTACAATAACAATGAGTCAGTTGGGTTAGGGAAATTCTGATGAAGCAGAACTTTTCCGAAGAAGAGAGGAGAAGAAGGCAGAGAGAGGGAGAGAGAGAGAGGGAGAGGAGGAGAGAGAAGGAGGGAGGGAGAGAAGAGGAGAAGAGAGGAGAGAGAGGAGAGGAGAGGGAGGTCTCTGAACACAGAGGCTCGAATGTCTTTAGTGTTAGACATCTTGCTTTAGACAGACCATGTATGCTACGTGTCTTAGGGTGACGTTAGGGTGGTTTGATGTGGTACTGGTTCGTGTCGCTGGCCGCCAGTGTTCCCTCGGTGGCTTCATTAGCGTCGGCGCTTGAGGCTAAGGTTGAGCCAAACGACGTTGTCATGACGCTGTGATCCTCATGTCCTCATGCGTGTTATAAACATACTGTACATGCTGGCACCGCGCTGGCAGTGTTAGAAGAAGACACACGTAGTGGCGATGATTGAAAAAGAAAACGGCAATGAAGCGCATTACAGTACCCAACACAGGGGGCGGGGTTATACAACCCGAGGGGGCGGGGTTATGCCGCCGAGAGGGGGAAGAGAGATGTTGAAAGACGGTGAGAGGCTTCTGAATAGAAAGTAACAGCGGGCAATTTTATCCTCCATTTTACACCTGCCAGTGGTTTTTCACAGCTGGGCCTTGTGTGTGTGTGTGTGTGTGTGTGTGTGTGTGTGTGTGTGTGTGTGTGTTTGTGTGTGTGTGTGTGTGTGTGTGTGTGTGTCTGTGTGTGACCAACTCAAGGTAACAAGGTAATCACTCGACAGGCGTGACGGGCTGCCGGGAACAGGTGGCAAAGGTCCATTGTGTGTGGTTGCGATGTTGTGTGTGTGTGTGTGTGTGTGTGTGTGTGTGTGTTTGTTGGTGTGGTGTGGTGTGTGTGTGTGTGTGTGTGTGTGTGTGTGTGTGTGTGTGATGTGGTGTGTGTGTGTGTGTGTGTGTGTGTGTGTGTGTGTGTGTGTTGGTGTTGTGTGTTGCTATGCGTTGTGTTGTGGGTCTAAAAACTGAAACAATCATCAACCTCTCTCTCTCTCTCTCTCTCTCTCTCTCTCTCTCTCTCTCTCTCTCTCTCTGCCTTTCTCTCTCTCTCTCTCTCTCTCTCTCTCTCTCTCTCTCTCTCTTTCTTGGGGGTGGAGGAGGGAGGAGAGGGGGGAGGGGGAGGAGGAGGGGGAAAGGAGGAGGGAGGAGGAGGAGGAGGAGGAAGGGGAGGGGAGGAGGAGGAGGAAGGAGACCATCCCAGGATCGGAGCGGAGAAGAGCAGACCATGCTGAACAAGTTGACAAATCATTGTTGATGATAAAAGTGTGTGTGTGTGTGTGTGTGTGTGTGTGTGTGTGTGCATTTGGGTGTGTTTTGCGCTCTTCAATGTGCATTTATTTAACAACCCAGTAGAAACCGAGGTTGTGACCGTAATCATTATGTTTTTTGGGCTCGGAACACATAACAGCTACAGATGATTCACTCGATCTCTCTCATCACTCAACTATTTAAAAACACTTTCTACTTCCTCCTAAGCTGTTGTACAAAGAGGACCAAAGCAACCCCAATACGACGCCGATTTGTCCATGTGCTTGAAAATTCATACAAATATTAACCCGTCCGGTTGTTCGAAAGGTATTGATGCTATAAATTTTTTTTTTTTTTTTTTTTTTTTTTTTTTTATTGATGCTATAAATACCAGAGTACTTTATACCCACAGAAGGCCTCAGCATCTGGGCTCTCCATCCACCCACCCACCCACACTCAGCTTGCCTGCCTGCCTGTCCAGGCTGGGTGGGTGGCTGGGTGGGTGGGTGGGTGGGTGGAGAGAGGGACTGGGTGGGTGGGTGGTGGATCTGGAGGTGAAGAAGACCTTCTAAGGCGGCAGTGGAGGGAGGAGGAAGGTGGGTTGGAGTGGTTCGGTACAGGGAGGGCTGTGATTGGACGTTGGACGGTTGATGGCAAATGACTGTCGGCGATGTGCGGCCGCAAGGGTGGGCGGGAGGGGGGCATGGGTGAGGGTTCAAAGTTCAGCCTCGGTTGGAATGTCTTCTAGTAGACACCTGCTGGCATCAGCAGTGTCTTTACACGAGCTATGCAAAGGATTATGTTGACCTTTTGGTTTCCCCCACACCATCTTTTTCTTTCTCTCTTTCTTTCTCTCTCTCTCTCTCTCTCTCTCTCTCTCTCTCTCTTCTCTCTCTCGCGAACCTGGAATGTGGTCAATGGTTCTTCAAAACCGCGATCATCATTTCTTTTTTTATTTTCACATTCCTGAAAAAGTTCCCGAAAAGCGGTCCTCTGTGTCTGTGTGTCTGTGTGTCTTTGTGTAGCTATATTGCTTAAGACACCTGTGTGTGTGTGTGTGTGTGTGTGTGTGTGTGTGTGTGTGTGTGTGTGTGTGTGTGTGTGTGTGTGTGTGTGTGTGTGTGTGTGTGTGTGTTGTGTGGTGTGTGTTGTCTTGTGTTGTGTTGTCTTGTGTGTTGTTGTCTTGTGTTGTGTTGTGTTGTGTTGTGTTGTCTTGTGTTGTCTTGTCTTGTGTGTTGTTGTCTTGTGTTGTCTTGTGTTGTGTTGTGTGTGTGTGTGTGTGTGTGTGTGTGTGTGTGTGTGTGTGTGTGTGTGTGTGTGTGTGTCGTGTGTGTCTCTCGATGGTGTGTGTGGATCACACACCGCTGACGGAGCAGCGGCAAAGCTCCTCACGCTCTGTAACTCTACACCAGCATCGGCGCGGTCGCTCTCTCAGGCACCTAATAGGCCGACGCCTCTGCCTATTAGGCTTATTGGAGTTGTGTGATCAACACACACACACACACACACACACACACACACACACACACCACTATTGCCCTTATTGCATTATCCCCCCTCCTGCCCCGCCCCGCCCCGCCCAGCACCACCACCACCACCACCACCAGGCGTCCATGCACAGCGTTCCCTTCCCTTCCCCGCACTCCCAGACCCCCAGACATCCCTCCCCCGGGGGGGAAAACACACACAAGCGGTTGTAGAGTAAACCGCTAATGCTACATCAATGCTACACCGCTTCGGGCCTTCGGCAGCCTCTCGGACGGTGAGACAGTGGGTCCCACCAGCCGACAGTTGACATTGCGTTGAACCACAAGCGCACTAAACTATTAACGCTGTAACCTGATACAAACTCGGGTACTCGGGTGTCTTCCCGGATAAGATGGAATGATGAGGGATATTTTCTCCAGATTCCGAGCGTTATAGCGATATATAAATCCTTGATCGGTGTTCTTCTTCTCTCTTCTAAGCCCGTCTGTCTGTCTGTGCTCTCGCTCAGACACACACACGTACACACACACGTGCACAGACAAACACGTACAGACACAGACACAGACACACACACACACACACACACACGAGAGACACACATGCACACGCCCAGACACACACGTACAGACACACACGTACAGACACAGACACACACACACACACACACACACACACACAGACAGAGACACACAAGCACAGACACACACCACACACAACACACAGACAACAACAACACACACACACACACACAACCACCACAACACACACACCACACAACACCACACACCACACCACACAACACCACACCACACAACACACACCACACACCACACAACACAAACACCACACAACACAACACCACACCACACACACAACAACACACCCAACACCACACACACCACACCACACACACACACAACACACAACACACCCACACACACCCACACACCAACACACACACAACCACACACAACACAACCACACACACACACACCACAACAACACCCACCAGTGTGTTGGGAAAAGTGGGGTCAACTCCAAGGCTTCAGTCTGTACTGTGGCATGCCACAGTGTGTGCTGATCAGATGTCTCCTTTCATGCATCTTCTCACTGGGGCTGAGTACGAGGAGAACACACAGAGGCTTGTCACCATGCTGAGACAACACAGACAAACACTACTTCACTGGAAATTACACTAAAATGAACTTCAAAATTCACAATTCAAGAACTTTAATTGTCACAGACACATACAGGATATGCAGTGAAATTAAAAAGTGGCAAATGGGCAACAGAACAAATACCAATGACCAAGGAATCAAATATCCACACTATTTACAGTCTTTACAGCAAAAGGAGCATATATACAGTATATTACCAATTCCCTTTTGGAATATATCAAGTGGCATATCCATAAGGGAATTTTTAATTCATGGTCAGGCATATTAAAACATAGAAATATTATTTTAAAAATGACTTTCAAGGGGGGGAAAAAAAATTCAGGGAAACAAGCCAAAAAAACAATTGTTGGGTTTTACGGCACAGTGAACATTGAGAATAATTGGAATGGGGAAAAAAGGGGAAAATTCCCTCTGGGGGGAAAACCGGGTTCGATAACAATTTCATTAAAACATATGGGCTTTGCATATGCTCGCGCAACACCACACAACACCAACACAACCACACACACCACACACACCAACACACACACCACACACAAACACCACCACACACCAACACACACAAACACACACACCACACACACACACAACACACACCACACCACACAACACAACACACAACACACACACACCAGGGAGTAATCACGTCCCACACTTCCTAAGTGTGGGCAATTATCCGATAATAATTGCGTCTATGGCGAAAGAGTCTAAAACAGACAAAGTACTTGTAAGAATTAAGAGTTTTAATGGATGCATCCACCAGACTCCCCTCTATCAGAGTGAGTCCAGACCAACCTTCACATGACAGTTTTAAGCACAATTTTCACAGCATGAGATTCCTGGCTTGACAAAGGATAAACAATTGGCCCCTTTTCATGTTGTCTTCCAGACACATTAATTGCATTAGTTTCCTGAATAATAAGGTTTCATTAGCTCCAATCACAGCAACACTTGAAACGAACGCTCCAATCACAGCAGCACATAGTTTCTTGCATTAACATTACTAGATCCTTTGAAATTGACATCAAAGGTCTTCCTGTTTCAAGTATTGAAGCTATCGACCAATCATCTCAGTGCCTTCTGCCAGTGGCTGTTCACAGTAGGGGTCCTCTCAATGATATGCAGATGAAGGCATGTTGCTTGTAAATGGTCAATATGCTATATTTCCACCACAACCTGAGATGCTATCAACACAAGTACAGGAACACAAGGTTAAGCTGAACACGTGAGTGTTGTTGTGTTGTTGTGTTGTTCTGCTGTTGTTGTGTTGTTGTGTGGTTGTGTTGTTGTGTTGTTGTGTGTTGTTGTGTGGTTGTGTTGTTGTGTTGTTGTGTTGTTGTGTGGTTGTGTGGTTGTGTTGTTGTGTTGTTGTGTTGTTGTGTGGTTGTGTGGTTGTGTTGTTGTGTTGTTGTGTGGTTGTGTTGTTGTGTGGTTAATGGTTCTCGGTAGGCGTACCCAATGTCAACATGCACCGTGCCCCGATGCCATACCGGCTCATTTATCGTGGACGTTGTGATCATTATTGCATGTTGTGACCGAACCGAACGTGACTGGAGCCGCGCACTGAACACATCTGTATGACTGTAATAATAAGACATGAATTAATACTGATCACTGTGTTCCTCTTTGTTGAGTATTCATATGACTGTATATTCATGCTAGTGCGAGTTCTTCAAGTCAAGACCCGTTTCATGTTTGCTGTGGTTTTTGTAATCTGTTATTTGCCGACTTCCGACGCGCTTTTATCCAAAGTGTCGTGTGTTTGAGATTGCGTTGTGTGGAGCGGGTATGAGGTTAGGCTAGGCGTCTTCTTTCCAGGGTTCCCTAAAACAAGGGTAAAAACAGACTTCCAAAGACGGCGGGCGCAACGACGACCCTGTACGGAACTTCCAAAGGTCTTTAGGGGGAACTATCGTAGCTGTTCCACACCACCAACACCCCCCCCACTGTTCTTATTTTGTTGTTTCCTTTGTTTGGAGGGTTCTGTGTTTGCTTGGCCCTTTTAAAGTATGATCTTGGCTCCTATGAGTTCGAAATCACCAAGGGAAGTTTGGGGGAGGGGAAAGGGGGGGGCGGGTTTGTCTGCTGTGCGGTTCCCTCGCTATAAACATCGGAAAAAAAAGCAACGGCGGGACAGGCGAGCAAAGGCAGGGGGAAAAAACTTCCGAAAGGATCCGTTTCGGGGGGTTGCCGGGAACGTCCTTTCAGTCTCATTCCCACGAGGGGGAAACAAAAGACGGGGACCAGGCCAAAAAGTGTTGTACCAAAATCATCTTCGTTATATCATTGTTATAAAAAAAAAAATCACCCCCCCCCCCCCCCCCGCCGCCGCCCCGACCGCATATAGGGGATTGGGTTCTTCCCGGGACAGGATTCCATTCTCTTCTCTTATCCGTCCTTCCTTAGTCTTTTAGCTAGTCTTCTCGCATGGTCGAAGGAGGAGGAGCTGGGCTTGCGCCACGGGCTGGACTTGAAGAGACTTCCAAAACCGAATAGATCCGGAGGTTTGTTATTGGCTTTTTTCTGTTCCATTATTTTCTGGCCCCCGGGGACGGCTTCCACCGTGGGGAAACTATTTTAAAAGGGCAGAAATGTGCTGCTTGCAGTGTTTCCTTCAACGCGTAATTGTGGCTTCATTTTTCTCTTCCTCTCTTCCTGGGGGGGAGGGAGGGGGGGAGGAGAGGAGAGGGAGGAGAGGCAGGGAGAGAGGAGGGAAGAGAGGAGGAGCTCACCTCCCCCTCCTATCTCCTCTTCTCAGACATACACACCCACACACAGACAAACGAAATTCTCGTCCTCCTCTTCTCTCTCTCTCTGTCTTCCTCTCTCTCTTCCTCTTCTCTCCTTTCTCTGTCTCTTTCCTCTCTTCATCTCTCTCTCTCTCTCTCTCCATGCAGGAGAGTGTTCGTTCGTTCATTCTTCTGGTGGCACAATCCGTCGGGTAGCTATCTGAGGAAATTCATGTGACGGATTAATTTAATGAGCCGTCCCTTTGGGAAGTGTTATCCGTCCCAGACAACACACACACACACACACACACGCGCGCACACCACACACCACACCACCCACCACCACAACCACAACACACCACACACACACACACCACCACCCACCCACCACCACACACGCGCGCTGTATCTACAAGATGAATAACTCTTCGGTTAGAGCGGCTATTCTCGTACACCGTGGGTGTTCTACAAATGTTAATTAGCGTTGGCTTCATCGTCACTGTGTGGCGCCGAGCTGAGAGCGAGAAACGGGTCACGTGTTGGCGTCGGCGGGCGCCCCGGTCACTCCTCGCTTCGCCGCGTACGTTTGTCTGTAGTCGTTAGGGTTAGTCGGGGGAAAAAATAAACGGTTTCGGCTTTTTGCGGTTTGGATCAAAGTAAAGCCGAAACCGTTTATTTTTTCCCCCGACTAACCCTAACGACTACAGACAAACGTACGCGGCGAAGCGAGGAGTGACCGGGGCGCCCGCCGACGCCAACACGTGACCCGTTTCTCGCTCTCAGCTCGGCGCCACACAGTGACGATGAAGCCAACGCTAATTAACATTTGTAGAACACCCACGGTGTAAGAGAATAGCCGCTCTAACCGAAGAGTTATTCATCTTGTAGATACAGCGCGCGTGTGTGTGTGTGTGTTGTCTGGGACGGATAACACTTCCCAAAGGGACGGCTCATTAAATTAATCCGTCACATGAATTTCCTCAGATAGCTACCCGACGGATTGTGCCACCAGAA
>PIJE02004977.1:0-5000 GCA_002895965.2 Coryphaenoides rupestris | reverse complement strand
AAACTACCGCTTCTCCGACACGCGTGTCCATCACATCCGAGACCTTACACCACCGTGACCACGGCACCGCCACCGCCGCCTCATGTACGAGACCGATCTTATCAACTTCTCCACCTCGGGGCGCGAGGTGAAGTTGGCGTAGGATTGTTCGCGGGTAGAATGTATTAAGTCAGTTATGAGTTGGGGAGTTTTATCTGTTCGAAAGGACGCGATGCAGTGAGCCGGTGGCCGCGTGTAGCTGGTGGAGTAGAGTGCCGTCCGCATCCGCGTTGATGCGCACCGTCGACCGCGACCGCGTACCCGCACACGCGGTCGCACGTGCGCGTCGGTACGCCAAAGGTGTTTGCTCGCTAAAACGAGTTCATTCGCTCGCCGACGACTGACTCCTCCTCCGTCGCTCCGCCCCCCCCCACCGACTCCAGAGCAGATGTGGGCGTAATACCGCGAGATACAAGCGCCGGGGGAGTGCGGGGACTGTGTGTCACTGTGTCTGTTGGCGTGCATATGTTCACCATCAACGTGCACGCGCGCCTCTGTGTGCGTGTGTGTGTGTGTGCGTGTGTGTGTGCGTGTGCACGCACGTCTGTGTGTGTGCGTATAATGAGAACTGCAGTCATTAGTAAAGGACGGGTGTTTGTGTCAAACTCTCGATAGCGCAGATGGTGGCAGAATGAGCACCCGCTCGCTACTCGCTGCAGATTTACACTTCTCTCTAGGGTGTTTCGTGTGTGTGTGTGTGTGTGTGTTTGTGTGTGCTGCTTCTGTGTGTGTGTATGTGTGTCATCCCTTTATGTCAATGTGTATAGCAGCTGTTTGGTGTTTGTGTGTGTATGTTTGTGTTTGTGTGCATGCATGTACGTGCGTGTGTGTGTGTGTGTGTGTGTGTGTGTGTGCGTAGCTCCATCTCAGACATGTGTGTGTACTGGCGTCGTAGAGCCAACTCTTCATTCGGTTCTGTACTATTGTATGATTGGGTGGACAAACCGTTGTGCTGCTCAGTTAATCGTATATATTTTATCTCATGATTTTGCGAGCATTGACAAGAGATTATTTTAATTCAGGTTTTATGCACGGTTTGTTGTTGAAAATGCCTTAGGACGCCTTGCAATACCGGCAACCTGTTGTGTGTTGAGAGTGTGTGTGTGTGTGTGTGTTGTGTTGTGTGAGTGTGTGTGTTTGAGTGTGTGTGTGTGTTGTATGGGTGTGTGTGTGTGTTGTATGAGTGTGTGTGTGTGGTGGATGAGTGTGTGTGTGTGTTGTATGGTGTGTGTGGTGGCAACCTCCAAGGGGCTCTAATTAGAGAGGGGTTTGCGATAGTTAAGTGGATTGTGTTTTTATTGTGTGTGCGTCTGTGGGAAGTTATTCTGTGTAGTAGTATGTGTATGTCTGTATTATCTGAGCTTCTAGAGCGGTCGTTTTGTTTTGTTCGTATGTACGCTGGTGTCGTTGGGGTAATTTGGGATGCGGTATCGTGTGGCGCGTTGGGACGGGGCTGATTGGTTAGCGAGAAGGGGGGATTATTTATTTTGGAATATTAGTGCGTCGGGGGGGGGTGCGGGGGATCCGGAGGTGTGCAAGATGCAATTACTTGGATGATTAGCATGTGTCTGATTATGTCTTTATATGTGAAGGCAGAGCCAATGGTAATGGTTCCATGTTTGTGTGTGTGTGTGTGTGTGGTGTGTGTGTGTGTGTGTGTGTGTGTGTGTGTGTGTGTGTGTGTGTGTGTGTGTGTGTGTGTGTGTGTGTGTGTGTGTGTGTGTGTGTGTGTGTGTGTGTGTGTGTGTGTGTGTGTGTGTGTCTGCGTGTATGTGTGTGTGTGTGTGTGTGTGTGTGTGTGTGTGTGTGTGTGTGTGTGTGTGTGTGTGTGTGTGTGTGTGAGTGAGGGTGTGTGTGTGTGGGAGGGGGAGAGAGGAGAGGAGAGAGGAGAGAGAGAGAGGAGGAGAGAGAGGAGAGAGGGGAGTGAGGAGGAGGAGAAGAGTTGGCACTTAGTGAGATTGTTTTGGCTGTGGTGCCATGTCTTCTGTTTCCTTTTTTTTTTTTTTATTATTTCGTATAATATTTTGTTTTTCTTTTTCCCCGAGACGATTCCGACTTGCGTGGACGCGGCATTGTTATGTTTGGGTGTCGGGATGATTGAGGGTATGGTTAACTCGGTTGGAGTCTTAGGTCAGGTGGCAGGTTCTCGATGCGGAGATAGAGATAGAGAGGAAAGAGGATGGAGGAGGGACTGCGGGGGGGGGGGGGGGGGGGGGGGGGGGCGGGGGGGGGGGGGGGGGGGGGGGGGGGGGGGGGGGGGGGGGGGGGGATGGGGAGGTGGAGGGAGGGAGGGGGGGAGGGGGGGGGGGGGGGGGGGGGGGGGGGGGGGGGGGGGGGGGGGGGGGGGGGGGGGGGGGGGGGGGGGGGGGGGGGGGGGGGGGGGGGGGGGGGGGGGGAGGTGGGGGGGGGGGGGGGGGGGGGGGGGGGGGGGGGGGGGGGGGGGGGGGGGGGGGGGGGGGGGGGGGGGGGGGGGGGGGGGGGGGGGGGGGGGGGGGGGGGTGGGGGGTCACACTTCACAGTGATTCTGTGCCGTTTGTTCGTGGATGAGATGAAGATGAGATTCGCAACCCGAGGAGCTTTCGAAAGTTTTCTGCTTCTCGCCTGGCGTTGCGTCCGAGTTATACGAGGACACAGCACAGCACAAACGCCGCCCCCCCCTCTCCTCCCAACTCCCTGTGATTTACTCATAGGAGCAGAGATAACTAAAGGGCCAGAAACACAAACTCAAGACAAAGAAACAAACATACAAAATAAGGACAGTGTGGTGGTGGAGCTATGATAGTCTAGACTGTCTAAGGGTCGTCGGTTGGCGCCCCCGGTGTCTTGAAGTCTGCGCCTTGTAGGGACCCTGAAGCGAGACGCCTAGCCTAACCTCATACCTGCTCCACACAAACGCAATCTCAAACACACGACACTTTGGATAAAAGCGCGTCGGAAGTCGGCAAAATAATAGATTACAAAAACCACAGCAAACATGAAACGGGTCTTGACTTGAAGAACTCGCACTAGCATGAATATACAGTCATATGAATACTCAACAAAGAGGAACACAGTGATCAGTATTAATTCATGTCTTATTATTACAGTCATACAGATGTGTTCAGTGCGCGGCTCCGGTCACGTTCGGTTCGGTCACAACATGCAATAATGATCACAACGTCCACGATAAATGAGCCGCTATGGCGTCGGGGGCACGGTGCATGTTGACATTGGGTACGCCTACCGAGAACCATTACGCTGTGACTCATTCAACACACACACACACACACACACACAGAGACAGACAGACAGACAGACAGACATAATACAATATGTTGTCACGTCCCATACGGCCACTGGGAACATTGACCTCACCTGTGTTCACTACTGTGTTGCCTACTTACTGAAAGCATCTCAGGTTTGTGGTGGAAAATATAACATATTGACCATTTAGAAGCAACATGCCTTCATCTGCATATCATTGAGAGGACCCCTACTGTGAACAGCCACTGGCAGAAGGCACTGAGATGATTGGTCGATAGCTTCAATACTTGAGGATATACTTCAAAGGAAGTAATTTGATGATAATACTTGAGGATATACTTCAAAGGATCTAGTAATGTTAATGCAAGAAACTATGTGCTGCTGTGATTGGAGCGTTTATTTCAAGTGTTGCTGTGATTGGAGCTAATGAAACCTTATTATTCAGGAAACTAATGCAATTGAGGTGTCTGGAAGACAACATGAAAAGGGGGCCAATTGTTCCTCCTTTGTCAAGCCAGGAATCTCATGCTGTGAAAATTGTGCTTAAAACTGTCATGAGAAGGTTGGTCTGGACTCACTCTGATAGAGGGGAGTCTGGTGGATGCATCCATTAAAACTCTTAATTCTACAAGTACTTTGTCTGTTTTAGACTCTTTCGCCATAGACGCAATTATTATCGGATAATTGCCACGACAGGTTCACCAGACTTTTACAGAGGTTTACCCTCCTGTGTGTGTGTGTGTGTGTGTGTGTGTGTGTGTGTGTGTGTGTGTGTGCGTGTGTGTGTGTGCGTGTTAGGACTCAAGAACCAAGATTATTGTTATGATTGTTATCGAACCGGTTCCCAGAGGATTTCCTTTTTCCCATTCATTTCTCATGTTCACTGTTAGGTAACCAACATTGTTGTGCTGTTTCTGATTCTGTTTCTGATTCATTTTATATAATTTTCTATGTTTATATGCTTCCATGATATGCCTTATTGATATGCCTACTTGATTATATTCCAAAAGGGAATTGGTATATATTGGTATACTGTATATATGCTCCTTTTGCTGTAAAGACTGTAAATAGTGTGGATATTTGATTCCTTGGTCATTGGTATTTGTTCTGTTGCCCATTTGCCACTTTTTAATTTCACTGCATATCCTGTATGTGTCTGTGACAATTAAAGTTCTTGAATTGTGAATTTTGAAGTTCATTTTAGTGTAATTTCCAGTGAAGTAGTGTTTGTCTGTGTTGTCTCAGCATGGTGACAAGCCTCTGTGTGTTCTCCTCGTACTCAGCCCCAGTGAGAAGATGCATGAAAGGAGACATCTGATCAGCACACAGCGTGGTATGTCGCAGTACAGACTGAAGCCTTGGAGTGAACCACTTCCCAGCGTGGGGGTGTGTGTGTCTGTGTGTGTGTGTGTGTGTGTGTGTGAGTGTGTGAGTGAGTGGTGTGAGTGAGTGAGTGTGAGTGTGTGTGTGTATGTGTGAGTAAGTGAGTGAGTGAGTTGAGTGTGTGTGTGTGTGTGTCTGACCGAGTGTGTGTGTGTGTGTGTATGACCATGTGTGTGTGTGTGAGTGAGCGTGTGTGTGTGTGTGTGTGAGTGAGTGAGTGCTTGCGTGCATGTGGGTGCGTGTGCGCGTGTGTGTCTCTGTGTGTGTGCGTGTGTGTGTGTCTGTGTCTGTACGTGTGTGTCTGTACGTGTATGTCTGTGCGTGTGTGTCTCTCT
>PIJE02004976.1:8793-21742 GCA_002895965.2 Coryphaenoides rupestris | reverse complement strand
AACCCACCCATCAAACCATCAGCTCATCCATGCCTTCCTCATCTAGTTGTCACCAGCAGCAGGAGTCCCTGCTGAGTTCGTCCAGTGGTTTCAGTAATTATCGCGGGATCCTCAACTGGTGTGTCATCATGCTGGTGAGATATATACACACACACGCACACACACGCACACTCAAACAGCATTTACATTCATTTCCCATACAAAACGGACGTTTACATATCTAGCAACACTGAAACACATATATACACGTGTTTAGATATCGGGTGACATTGGAGTGCTCTGCTTTTGTCAGATAAAGGGTTGCAGATTCAGATTTTGATATTGAGTCAAATTGTTCCAGTTTAACTGATGTAGGACCGTCCCTGTCCAACAGTTGAATCTCTGTTATTTAGTCTGAAGCTGTGCAGAACTCTTCTGGTATACATCAGAATACATTCATATTAATAGATAGGCCTAA
The DNA here is from genome assembly GCA_002895965.2 of Coryphaenoides rupestris. NCBI lineage: Eukaryota > Metazoa > Chordata > Actinopteri > Gadiformes > Macrouridae > Coryphaenoides > Coryphaenoides rupestris. The sequence continues at coordinate 21,285 of PIJE02004976.1, read as the reverse complement.
TGGTCTCAAGCCGAAGGCCAGTTCAACACTCCAGTTAAACTTGTCACATGTGGAGAAAGAAGATTTTCAGCTTTCTCTTTGCCAAGGAGAAGCTGTAGATAAGGAGGAAGAGAAGGAATGGGTGAGCGCAGCAAATTGTCTTTTTCTTTTTGACTAATCCACACTTTGAACACAGATGGTCGTGTTCATTGCTGGAGGTTTTGCGTCTCATTCCTGGTGAACTCCAACGCTGTTACCCCGCCTAGCCGCATGTGGGCTTTGTGTCGGGTAATGAGATATTAAAAGCCATCGAGATGGAGGGAGTGAGAGGAGGAGGAGGAGGAGGAAGAGGACGATGAGGATAACATGGTGGAGAATAGAGGAATGGGAAGTCGATAAAAAATAGAGGTGGCAAAGAGATGAAATTCTGAAAAAGAAGGAAGTAGCGGAGAGGAACAAAGAGTCTGCGGCAGGAAGAAATGGAAGAGCTGAAGAAACAATTAAAACCGTGAAAGGGTTTTTTTTTTCTGAGAGAGAGAGAGTTATTACAACGCACTGCAAGTCCTTCTATAGTACTTGGATGAGCAGAGATGACCCGGTTGAGCAAACCAGAGAGCAAGAGAACAGGCCGGCACAAAACTGTGGAACAAGAAGAAGAAATTAGACCCCTCAAAAGACCTCAAACAACAAAAAAGAATAGAAAGAGAGCTTTAACTCCACTCGACTGGAAAAAGCATTGTGTGGTACATTCAGCTATAAGTCCTCCTCAATGATCTGACTAACCGGTTCTGCATTCACTCTGTGTGTTAACAGGTCCTCAGCAATGCCCGGCTCTTCTTAGAAAACCTGTTGAGGTGTGTAACACTAGTTTACTTTCACTACTTCACTATCATGTCATTACCAGCTCAGGCCTATTGATAATGGATCATCATGTCTGTCTATTTATTTCTCTCAGGTATGGCATTCTGGTCGACCCCATCCAGGTGGTCTCGTTATTTCTGAAGGATCCCTACAGCTGGCCAGCTGCATGCCTAGTCATTGGTAAGAGGGGATATTCTGTGTATACTGTACTCTCAGACATGGGCCTATGTATTGTTTCTAGTGATTCTTGGTTATAGTTGGGTCATAGTGTCAGCAGTACAGCAGAACTATGGACACAGAATGCCCATGTATTATCAATATTTGGATTGAAGCAAACGCTCCCTTTTGTTACTTAAACAGTGAGTTTCAAAAGCATATTAACAAACGACAACACTTGGATCAGCTCCAGCCAGATATTCATTCAATAGCTTAGTATAAATGATATAATATGAATAATTAATGGACATAATAATAATTAATATATTTAGTAAAGTTGTCCAAACAGAATAGGAAAAGTTGAGTGGGCTTTTCTGCAACTTCTGTCCTCAAAATGTATTTTACTTTGAGATACTTAGTGAGCTGTTTATTTTTCTCGTAAAGCTCTTGATTGCTGTTGGGGTTTTGGGGGGCTGTGGTGGCGTGGGGTGGCAGAATACCCTACCTGCCTTATAAACTGCTACTGTGCTTTATGGAACGAAGAGAGAGAGGGGGGGGGAGAGAGAGAGAGAGGGAAGCATAACTTGGCATTCCCGAAGGGAAACGTGGAGTGAAGGGTGCGATGGAAAGGGGAGAAGGTTGATGGCAGACAACTGGGAACAGGGGTGGAGGAAGCAGTCTCACAAGGAGAAGAAGAATCAAAGTGTAATGAAGGTAAAGAGGGATGAAGCGGCAGTAAATGAGGCTTACAGGAGAGCACCGAGGGGGGGGGGGGGGGAGCAGATGGGGGTTTAATGTTTAGACCTGTAATGGGAAGCATTACAACATTAAATGAGTTTGAATGGGTGGCTCTTTATTCCTGCACAGGGAGTAAAGTGTCTCATTCTCTTGTGACATTGAGTACCTCACACTCCTTATTGGATCTCACTGTCTCGTACAAGACACGCACAAGACAAACACACACGTGTGCGCGTGCGTGTCTATTTTATATATACTGTACGTTTATATTAAATTACATTACATAAATGCATCCTTTCATCATCTGGCTAACGTAGAGTAAAATGAATATGTATGCTAGGAATACATTTGGAGTCATAGCGAAGGTCTCAAGCGTGAGCTGATTCACCTTGACCTCCACTTGTCACGAACAGGCGCTCGCCCTGTCTGTGTCCCGAGTCCTGTGCTGGGCTGTAACCTGACTAGTGCGGCCATGACCACTAATCAATACCACTTCTCTCACACTGTCCTGTACGTCCTTGTAAGTCTTTGTCAGTAAGTCTTTGGAGTAAATAATTCAGTCGGGTAAATAACATTCTTGGTCATTAATATATTGTAATATAAATCAGATGAAGTCAAAAGCTCATCATGTGATTTGTGCATATTAGAGTTTGCATTTATAATGTGTGTGTGTGTGCGTGCGTGCACACACACCATGTTGCTTTCCTTTCTGACAGGTGGTGTGCGCTGTGATGCACATATGCTCCGTTAGTGCTGGCTCATTTCATTCATAGTCCACTGCTGTGTGTGTGCGCGTGTGTGTGTGTGTGTGGGGGTCTGTGACTTTATGTGTGTATGCCAGCAGTGTCTTGTTAGCAGGACAGGTGGTTGACCCTACCAGACCACTGGTCACCAATACATCCATGCATCTTTAATTTGGTGTGCAACTGGCGGAAGCTCTTAGTTTGTTTTATGTACGACTCACCACCCAAACTATTCAAAACTACATTTGACACCCTGGACTCGAGGCATGGTTCTGGTAATTCATGTACAAATTAGTATCTGTTTTCTTTTACAGTTTCCAATGTATTTATACTGGTTGCCCTCTACACAGAGAGACAGTTGTCAAAGGTGAGGTGTTCTGCTGTGGTTCTCTCTCTCTCTTGTCCCACCTCTGACTCATGTGTGAAGGAGACTTGATTGAACAAGAGGCAAGTCTGTTTACTCACTGTGACACACACTTGGTAGCACGCAGGTACATGTATTGGCTTGTGACTGTTTACTGTTTTTAGGTAATTTTAAATCTGTAAACTTGACAGTGAAATGAATTAGTTTTTCAGTGAATATTTCAGTACATATTTTGTCAATAAAAAAAATAAAAAATCGAATGCATTGAGGAACCAAAGGCAAGTTATAACGGCAATCTGTCTCTTTGCAGGGCTCGCTCAGTGAACATGTGGGGCTTCTTGTTCAGTATTTCAACCTGTCAATTGTGCTCATTGGCCCTGCTGTTGTCGTCCTATTGGTCCCCTCCATCACCCCAGGTAAATACACACTGTGTGTGTGTGTGTGTGTGTGTGTGTGTGTGTGTGTGTGTGTGTGTGTGTGTGTGTGTGTGTGTGTGTGTGTGTGTGTGTGTGTGATGTGCGTGTGTGTGTGTGTGTGTGTGTGTGTGTGTGTGTGTGTGTGTGTGTGTGTGTGTGTCATTACACCTACCACAAAATGAAATGTAACTTTTGGATTCGGTGTTACAACAGCAACAGCATCTAGTGTTTATACAATCACATGACTATGACTGGGGCCACATCCAGTTGGCTCTGGGAGGAGGGGTGTGTGTGCCCACTCTGGCCCTGCCAGAGTGGGCAGGGCGGTGTGTGTGCCCACTCTGGCCCTGCCAGAGTGGGCAGGGCCTAACATGCAGAGTCATCCAAAGGTCACATGCATGTGTCTTCATTAGCCTTGACTGTCAGCGAACATAGTAAATACACACATACCTAGCACACCACCATCCACTCATGGTGTGTGTGTGTGTGTGTGTGTGTGTGTGTGTTCTTCAGAACCAATGTCAGCTTCGTGGCGTACTGCTGCTCCAGCCGATGTCTGCAGCTGTTTGACCTCCAGGGATGACCTCTCTGACCTCCAGGGATGACCTCTCTGGCACCACAGGCCCCGCCCCCTGCTGGGCCCATGGTGAGGCGGGGCGAGGCCTGTGGTGAGGCGGGGCCTGGTGAGGAATGCGGTCAGAATGACGACCAACAGGTTCCACGTTGGACTGTTTACAGATCGGACCGCTATTTTACATGCTAAGGGGAAAGGATTGCAGTCTTCTGGCTAAGACCCTGCACTATACTATACTGTACATGCACATGCAACACACACACACACACACACACACCATTGAATGACAAAGGTCACACCTGACACTGAGGGTACTGAGTGTACTTAAGGTGACTGAAGTACACCTCGTTTACCATATGCACTGCTGTGTACACCAACCACTCAATGTGTTGTGCAGGTGTTTATTACATTTGTCGTAGCTGAGTGGATAGACACCTCCAAAAGACATTTTCCACACGCTCCAATGTGTTGGAGCACCCATTCAGGTCCAGAACTCAGCCTCATCACTCGTCGGTCTAGAACTTGTGGCGTACCGGTGTGTGCTCTTGACGTTTTTTCTGTTGCTGCTGTCCTTCTCGGCTTTGTCCTGGTCTCTCGCTGTCTGTGGTGGTTCTTGTCCGGTTGCTGGTTGTTGGGGTCCGTGCTCGTGTGCGCCTGTGTGACGCTCTCGTGTGTGTGGTTGTCTGTCGCTCCGTTCTGCCTTGTTCGCTGCTCGGTTCGTCGTGCTGCTGTGTCGTGTGTCGCTGCTGCTTGTGCTACCTCTCCACCTACCACCTCCCAGTGTTTGAGGGAGGCGAGCCAGACTCCCGCTTATAACACTCTCTCTTGTATGGAGGTTCACTTCGCTATCCTCAACACCCTCTCCTCTCGTGTCTCCTCGCGCTTCTCCTTCGTCTCTTATCATTCTTGTGTCTCCACTGGTTCTGTTCTTCCACATCATTCGCGTTCACTCGGCTTCTCTGTTTTCTATATTGGAATATGCAGACAGAAATAAAGTGTGTTTCTGTGTTCCTCTGAGTGGTGGATGTGCTGGGTTTAGTCCTGCTGGGTTTAGTTCTGCTGGGTTTAGTCCTGCTGGGTTTAGTGGAGGTGTGAGGGTGGAGGACCTTCATGAGTGGAGGTGAGGGTGGAGGTGGTGGTAGGGGTGGTGGTGGTGGAGGGTGGAGGACCTTCATGAGTGAAGGTGAGGGTGGAGGGTGGAGGTGAGGGTGGTGGTAGGGGTGGAGGTGGTGGAGGTGAGGGTGGAGGTTCCATGTATACTCAGGATGTCCAGGGACGCGGGGTTCCTACGTGAGGCTCTGGGAGTATCTGGGATAATGAGCCAAATGCAAAGCAGGGGCTTTACAACGACTTTCAATGAACAAACTGGGACTCATATTTCAACGAGTCTCCAGCGGTCAGGAAGACTGGAACACCACATGGTTTAGTCTGCATATTAGGACAAATAACATAACATTACAACCACAAATAATATTGATAACACCATTAATCCCTACTATTGTTAAATAATACCATTTATATATAATATTGACAAGTAACACCAGTAATTAATGATATTGATCACGCCAGTAATAGATTATATTGATCACACCATCACAGTTGTAAAGAGAGCAGAAAAGATTTAGAAACTAACCAAGACAACGGCCCCTCCCTCTCCTTTCTCTGGATTCCATCGCACCCTCCTCTTCTCTCCTTCTCCTCTCTCTCCTCCTCTCCTCCTCTCCTCTCCTCCTCTCCCCTTCTGTTTGCTCTCTCCCCCTCTCTTCTGTTTGTCTCTCTCTACTTCTGTTTCTCCTCTCCTGTTTCTCCTCTCCTGTTTCTCCTCTCCTGTTTCTCCTCTCCTGTTCTCCTCTCCGGTTTCTCCTCTCCTGTTTTCGCCTCTCCTGTTTCTCCTCTCCGGTTTTCCTCCTTCTCCTCCTCTCCTGTTCTCCTCTCCTGTTCCCTCTGCTGTTTCTCATCTCCTCTCCTCTCTTCTGTTTCTCCTCTCCTCTCTTCTGTTTGTTTCTCCTCTCCTCTCCTTCTCCTCTCCTCTCTTCTGTTTCTCCTCTCCTCTCTTCTGTTTGTTTCTCCTCTCCTTCTCCTCCTCTCCCCAGCGCTCATCTGTTTTCTCTGTGGGGGGTAGAGAGGCAAAGGAGTCAATCCATCTGTCTGTCTCTTCTCCTGCCGTCACCGCTGTTTACACAGGAAGTTGATGTCAGAGGGCGTGTGTGTGTGTGTGTGTGTGTGTGTGTGTGTGTGTGTGTGTGTGTGTGTGTGTGTGTGTGTGTGTGTGTGTGTGTGTGTGTGGTGTGTGTGTGTGTGGTGTGTGGTGTGTGTGTGTGTGTGTGTGTGTGTGTGTGAGGTGATCACTACAAGCATCCAGGTAATGAGTCACCTCGACAAAAAAAAACCACTGCAATGTTGCTGTGCATTGTTATTATTAGAGCTGTTTAAATGTTACCCGGGGTGAAGCCCTGGTATTATCAATTCAAATAATTTTGAATTTTAATGAGTATATTTTAAGGGATTGTAGGAGGCAAGCTGATGGCTCTCCTGGCTTCTTTTTTTTGTACTCTTTTGATGTATGATTTATAAGTCCGCTTTAAGGGATGTTTAAATATCCCAGAAGAATCAAGACATTCCAAATTAAGCATACGCCACTGGAGGCCATGATTTATGCTTCGGCTTTGCATCGTGCCTCAAAACCCTTCCTTCCTCTTTCTAAAAATGCTCAAAACGGCTCTTAAAAAGGACGGTTTATTTTTTAAATTAAACAGCAGTAAAGCTATGGTAAAAAGTATGCAACCGTTCCAGGAAATATTGTTCATATGTTCGTGAACACAATCCATCAAGTTGTTCTTGAACAGCAGAGCTGAACAACGGCGGCTGACGAGTGAAACATAAGTGCTGATTTTTTAACTTCTGCTTTTAATTAACGGCTTCATAGTCACAATTTTAGTGCTGAGCGGTAGTATCATTATGGTCAAAAACATGCAGAGTATTATATTCACAAAAACCCATGAATGCAGCTCTTTGTAATACCTTCCAGATTCCTCGATGCCGGCATGTTCTGACCTAATTCCTCTGCTCCGGTGGTAACAATATTAGCACTTTGGAAGCTAGTGGAAGGAGTTCGGAGCCCCGCGTCTCCTCTGCTCTCCCTCTCCCATGTCTAGTTAGCTAGTTAGACGTGGAAACACTGCAAACTGGGATCTATGGGCCTCTTAATGCCAGGTTTTTCTGACCTATACCACACACTGTAGGTAGCGAGCGTGTGTTTGTGTGTGCAGGTTGTTGGATTACGCAAATAGCTTTCGCTTCGTCCACCACCCACCATATGGTAGCCGTTGATATTTCGATGGTAGCTTGATGGCGTGTGTGTGTGTGTGTGTTGTTCTAAAAAAGTTATCGCTCATTTCGCAGCGTGTCCTAATAAACACACATATAGACACACGGTGGCACACACACCAGAGATCCGCGTATTTGAAATGGTCGGCTGTGTGGTGAACATCACAGACCGGGTGTCCTTGGCATAGTTGGTGGAGCTGAGCGGCGCTGGCTTACTTTTACCGCGCTTCAAATGATGACCTCGTCCTTCCTTGGTGTTTTCATTCTTCCATATGTAAATTAATTGTACCTCGTTTCCTTTCTCTCCTCTTTATCTTTTTCTATTTATTCATCCCCTTCCCCCTCTCTTTCACTCTCTCTCTCTCTCTCTCTCTCTCTCTCTCTCTGACTTGCTTTCCATCTCTTTCTGTCTCTCTCGTTCTCTCTGTCTCTGTCTCTCTCTCTGTCCCTGTCTTGGTCTCCCTGTTTTTCTCTCTGTCTCTCAATTCAATTTCAATTTCAATTTAAACAGCTTTATTGGCATGGGAAACGTACATTTACATTGCCAAAGCGAGTGGTAAATAAAACAAAAACAAAACAAATCTAATTTACAATTAGACAAGTCTCTCTCTCTCTCTCTGTCTCTCTCTGTCTCTCTCACTCTGGTTGTTTAGCTAGGTTTTCTCACTGTTCTCTCAGACAAGATCTACGATGAAAACAACATCAGTTATGTAGTCATCCTGTTCTCTCTCTCTCTCTCTCTCTCTCTCTCTCTCTCTCCCTGGGTCAGTTGGTGGTGCCTTTGCGCTAGGCACCTATACGCTGCTCCTGCTGAAGCTGTACTCATATAAAGATGTCAACAGGTGGTGCAGGGAGCTGAGCAGCATCAAGGCCAAGACGCTGTCCAGATCTCTCTCCTGTAAGTTCACGCTCCAAAGATAAACCTCCCTGATGACGTGCCCGGGAGCAGGCAGAACAAGAAGAAGTAGTCGTCGGCAATTGCTAATACAATAACATATTTTTGGATTATTTTACTCATTATTTAAATACCCAAAAAATTATTTTGATGCATCTGTATAATAATCGACACAAGCCCCAAGTATTATTGGTATCGATTTTATAAAATGGGAGTGATGCTCACCAATGCATACACAGCGATGCGTAGCAGCGAACAAACACTGATATGCGATGACCCCGTCTGTCCTCGTCTTCACCATTTGTCCTGCAGGTCCCTCAGCCCAGTGTGGTGGACAGCAGAAAGTCTGTTACCCCGGCAACCTGACCATCAGAGGTACTCTTCGTTCACCCTACTGTCATTCACATTACAAACCAAAGTCATTGGGCTCACTCACAGCTCTAGAACATCTAAATGTGGTTTCATTGGAATTATATTCAGTTGCTAATACTGTACAAGGTAAAGGATTCTGATTTTAATGTTGCTATTTTTTTCTCCTTTGTCTCTCCCTCTCTCTCTGTGTCTCTCTCATCTATGTGTCTCTCTGTCTCTCTATCTTGTCTCTCCCTCTCTGTCTCTCTATCTCTGTGTGCGTAGATCTCTATTACTTTATGTTCGCTCCCACTCTGTGTTATGAGCTCAACTTCCCTCGCTCGCCCAAGGTCCGCATGAGTTTCCTGCTGCGGAGGCTGTTTGAGATGGTGAGTGGAGCACACAGTATCTCAGCAGCTCGGCAGGAGCTCAGGAGGTAAGAGCGGTTGTCTGGAAACCGGAAGGTTGCTGGTTCGATCCCCGGGCTCCGCCTCCTAGCTAAGTGTCGAGGTGTCCCTGAGCAAGACGCCACCTAACCCTAACTGCTCCTGACGTGTTGGTTGTTACCTTGCATGGTTGACACCGCCGTCGCTGTATGAATGGGTGAATGTGAGGCAATACTGTAAAGCGCTTTGGATAAAAGCGATATATAAATGTACACTGTCTATCTATCATCATGGGCTTTCTTCTCATGTACACATTAATATAAATATGTGAATATATCTTGTCAAGGTGGTGTTATTGGTAGACCTTCACTGATTAGTCTGTATTGTAACTGGTACAATTTGGCTTCAGCTAAATATGCCTACAAATATATATTCATTTTAGTATCTAACTGTGTCCTTGTTTTCAGCTCTTCCTCACCCAGCTGCTCGTGGGTCTGACTCAGCAGGTACAACGTGTGTCGTATCATATTCACATTTGAATGTATATTATGCTCATTTGAAGTGTGTTCACTAACACCCGTGTTCTGCATCCTGGTCCTCCTCTCTGTTCAGTGGATGATTCCAATCATTCAGAGCTCGATGAAACCACTAGAGGTATGGGACGTTTTAAAACATGAGATTTCAACTTAAATTAGGCTCCATTTTAAGTTGTTAATTCAGTGTACTGCATCAATTAGGTGGCATTTGAATTCAAGCTTAAAGTTACAAGAACGTGACAAACTTGACACATCATGATTGTTTGGTAGCCGACTAATTCTACCTACTATATCACCTCAACAGTTGAGATACATTTTAGGTGAAGACTATCCCATTCTGTGACGATGTGCCAAATAGCAGCAGATCTAAAAAAAAAAATCACCTTTTTTATATAGAGGGTCAGAGCACGTTTTCCGTGTTTGAAACTTTACAACTGAGTTGTAAGTGACTCTGGGGTCCGGTCTTCTACCCTCCTGTCTCCTGTCTTCCTGTGTCTCCTCCTAGGACATGGATCTCTCCAGAATGATGGAGAGACTCCTGAGGCTGGCTGTGAGTATAGAGTAACACAACAAGCATATCAAAACAGCAACGGCATTACAGTTTTTCAGTCTTTTTCTGGCTGGGGCCGAGCCACAGGTAGAGCACAACACTGTTTTAATAATGCATTGCACGCCTACGATTTAACCGTCCAAACTCTATGGTTTTCTAATGTTATTGTCCTTATTGTTGTTGTTGTTGTTGTTTTTTTATTCATGCTCACAATGGTTATAAAAATGAAACCTCTCATGCCTGGTGCTCTGCTTATGAAATATATAACCGTGATGTGGGAAAATGTCAGCTTTCAGTAAAAATAAAAAAGTGCATAAACAAAGTGTTGTGTTATTTATGACGCCTCGTGTCTCCGTAGGTTCCTAACCACTTGTTGTGGCTGATATTTTTCTACTGGTTCTTCCATTCCTCGCTGAACTTCAGCGCTGAGCTGCTGCGCTTCGGAGACAGACAGTTTTACAAGGACTGGTGGTGGGTTAAAGCTCTCTTCTCAATGGTGGAATGGTCCATTTGACTGGAACATTTGAAAAAGACGTAAACGTGTCAAAACTATTTGGTAGTTCTGTTTTCATTGTAAACGTGATGCTTTCAGTGCATTAATTGGGGCTGGACAATGAATCCAAATATAACAGCACAGACCCCAGCAAATGTCAGATTAAGATCTACTTTTTTGGTGAAAATGAAAATTGGGATGCAAAAATGATAATTCCTATTAACATTGAATAATATTGCAATTGTATATATAATATCTGTCCAAATATTGCAATACGATAATTTTTTTACTGTATCGTTCAGCCCTGGCCCACTTAGTTAAAAAACCAACCCAAACAAACATCCTATTCCAAGTAAGTTGCCATTGCCCACGCGTATGTCATATGTCATCATATCAAATGAATGGGTTATCTCCTCCCGCAGGAACGCTCAGACGGTGACATACTTCTGGCAGAACTGGAACATCCCCGTTCACAAGTGGTGCCTTCGGTGAGAGAGGAGAGCCTTCCTTACAGCGGCGCTTGGTGCTTCTCAGAGCTGCTGGAGCGCGGCAGCAGGTGGCCAGCTTCAATTATACAGCAGCAGCAGCAGCAGCAGCAGCAGCCTGGTTGTTTGTTTCACTTGAAGTGGGGTGTTTAACACAGCCTGCTGTATCAAGTATCCAGCATTATGGTCCTGAAGTGGAACGATTTTATCCAGTTAAAAATATGTTTATTATAATGCATATACCGTGTAGTCCAACACAGAAGAGGGTCTTTGTCTGAAGCTGTTCGTAGGAGTTGGGCAGTCAGTTTAATGAATGAATATGAATGAATATGCTTTTCACCACGTTATGATGTAATGCATATTCATAAAGTATCTTGTCTAAAATGAAGCATCCTTATGATGGCCTTAATGGCAGGTCACGCATAAAAGCATATTCTAGCCCCAAATAGTTCCTGATCCCAAAGTGCATCGTCGGTCAACCCTCCAGTTATTTCCTGAACATCGTGGTGTGAACACTCATGCTACACGTTTCACTTTAGCCCGGAGTGTGACATGTTGTGTTACCAGAAAGGAATTGAATATATTACCAAGGCAATGAGTAAATCACACACGACTCATTATTTCCTTGGCCTGAAGTTGTTCATCTATTTTAGTTTGTTGTAATCAAAACAAATTCAATCGTAACCATCCATAAATGTGTCTTTAAGTACATTTCTTTACTGACTAATTAATTGGCATAGTTTCTATTGACTACAATTTAACTAGCCCACACTATTTCAGTATCCTTTACAATTGTAAAATACATGACTAAATAATGTTGCATTTTTCCCTCGTCCTGTAGTAAATCATGAATTTAGTACTTTAGTAGGACTTAAATTATATTGGTGCAATATTATCAGAGACCAATGAGATCGATACTGTGAATTCACCCCAAAAATATAAAGTTGTTTTAAAGTCACTAGATCTGTCTATATAAACGTCAGTTTTTTTACTCTCCCCCATCCATCCATCCATCCATCCATCCATCCATCCATCATCTGCCCATCCATCCATCCTGTTGTCCTGAAGCCACTTCTATAAACCCCTGTTGAGGGCGGGCTTCAGCAAGATGGCCAGCCAATCAGCAGTCTTCTTCCTCTCTGCCTTCTTCCATGAGGTAAGGGCTCAGGCTGCCTCCACCTTTCTGTATATCAACACAACTCTGAAGACGACAGTGTGTTGACTGCGTCTTGTGTTTCACCTGGCAGTACTTGGTGAGCGTTCCACTGAGGATGTTCAGATTCTGGGCGTTCATGGGCATGATGGCTCAGGTAAGGGCAGCACGCCCATCTCCTCTCTCCAGGTCCCTGAACTTAAAGGTTTATTTGTAGAACCACTTTTTTGGTTGTACTCCTCTCTTTAGAGCCCTCGTTTGGTCAATATTTCTACAAAATGGGCAAATTACAAAGTACCCGGCCTTAAACAATGGCCTAACTAAAACAGAAAAAAAAGTGTCTTGCATAATGAGTACACAACTCATTGAGATTTGGATCATGAATTGTATTAGAGTTTTTGGTATTTCTTGCATCTCTAATGATAAGTAGCAACAATCGTTGCACAGTGCAATAGTAAACAGCACTAATTAGGGCGGTGCTTTTA
>PIJE02004975.1:17500-21743 GCA_002895965.2 Coryphaenoides rupestris | reverse complement strand
AAAAGGTTCAAAGTTTAATTCATAAATATTCGTTCATTTCTTCGCCTCTCGATGTCTTTGTGCACCTTTAACACGCGTGGAGATAATGTAGAGAAGGACAACTCACCGTCTATGCATTACCTGCATCTGGTCGGCACGTGTTGCCTGAAGCTTCGTACTTTACGATGATAATAATATCATACAGGGAGTGTTATATTATATTATATATATGTGTGTGCTGTGTGTGGACCATATGGTGAGGCTTATAAATTAATCTCTCTCTGGTACTCGCGACGGATACCTGGCTCTCAACATCAGACGTCGGGCCTTCCTGGAAGGAGCGTTCCCCTTCCTGGCGGTGGACGGGACCTAAGACGAGCAGCGACCGTGATCGGCTGTTTCCCAGTAAATCTCCCCTTCCCCTATTCCCACGTTTCCCAAAAAAAACCACCGCAGGAATAAAGATGTACAGTTGATATGCATTGTGTGTTATTTTGTGCGTTTACCTGCCGGAAGTTGGACGCTCGCGGCTTTCCGTCGCGTTGCCGTGATACGGAGGTTCTATGAACGCCGATGCTCTGTCTATACAGGAGAGAGAGCGTGTGTGTGTGTGTGTGTGTGTGGTGCCTTGATTGGCCAATTAATGCACCTCAGGTGTGCAGCCGCGCCCCAGGCTCCGCCCCCAGACTCTAATCAGCCTGACTCTGGCCAGGTGAGGTTGGAGATTCATATTTATTTACATTTAACAAAAGTCCATCGATTCATCAAGTGGAGCAGTCAATTAATTATATCAATATGAATAAAAAGACATGAGGTCAAGTGGGGCACAAGTCTTTAAATGTAATCTGTCTGCCAATCTGTCTGTCTGCCTCCTGTCTGGACGACCCAGACATCCATCAATCAATCTCTCTCTCTCTCTCTCTCTCTCTCTCTCTCTCTCTCTGGACGTATGTGTTATCTATGTGTCTCGCTCGCTCGCTCTCTCTCTCTCCATCTCTCTCTCTCTCTCTCTCTCTCTCGCTGTCTGGCTCTCTCTCTCCTTGATTTTGTCTCTCCCTCTCTCTCTCTCTCTCTCTCTCTCTCTCTCTCTCTCTCTCTCTCTCTCTCTCTCTCTCTCTTATTCTCACTCTTTATTTTTTCGGGGGGATGATGTCGCGAGGCGTCAGAAGCGTCGCCGTCGTCGTCGCTCAGACACGTCGGATGCAAAAACGTCTCTCTCTTCGCTAACCCTTTATCGTGATTCTAAGCCAAATCCCAGCGCCGGGGGTCCGGAGACTGGTTAGCCCCGCGCCGCGCGCTACGAGAGATTATCCATGAAAGGAGCAAGATTACTGCTATTCTTACAAAAGGGCTGAAGACTTAACTGTTTACTAATCCAGACAGTGAGCTACTATTTGTGTGCCAGAGGCCATGACCTTAGTATAGTCCTCAAAAAGAACCCTGAAATAGGAAAGCAAATGTAGAAATTAAAGTTACTAGGATAGTCTCCCCTTTCAAATAGACCACAGCATTTGAAATCTCTGTTTGTCCTTAAATCTGACGTCTCGTGCTTGGATGCTGCGAGCTTGCATGTGGAGCAGGTGTTGTGTGTGTGTGTGTGTGTGTGTGTGTGTGTCTGTGTGTGTGGGTGTGTGTGTGTGTGTGTGTGTGTGTGTGTGTGTGTGTGTGTGTGTGTGTGTGTGTGTGTGTGTGTGTGTGTGTGTGTGTGTGTGTGTGTGTGTGTGTGTGTGAGCAGGACATTGAGGAGACCTCCACTTTGGACGCGGCAACGATAGATTTTTGGTCTTTGGGTCTGAACTACTTTGTCGCTTCCGTTTTCACCTCAATTTTCCTTTAAAGTAAAATACTGAAAGATTCTGTTGTTGTTGTTTTTTTCTTTTTCCGAATGAATTTTTCCATGGAATTGAGCTGATATGTAAATAGACTTTGTGAATAGGATTAATGACTGTCCAGATAATATTTAGGAATGTTCTGCTATTCATGCATGTCTGTGTGTGTGTGTGTGTGTGTGTGTGTGTGTGTGTGTGTCGCGTGACTGGGTGTCGATCGTAATTCTCGATGAAATGTTTAATGTAAAAAGACAAAAAAAACCAAAAAGAAAACAAGGAAAAGCTGAACTCTCCACCGCAAACCCTTTTGTGAGGCGCTGGGAGTGGTGGTGGAGTGGTCCTCCGCGGGGTCGTCACCGGGGGTCTGAGGGGACCGCAAACGGTGTTCCAGTCGAGTTTGTGGAGCGTCTGTGGTTTACCTGAACTCAGGTGTACGTTCTGTCTTTTCTGTGTAATAACAACATCAACATCAACAACAATAAAACGAATTAGACGTCAGAATAGACATCTAGAAGTCACTGCGCAAACCAACAGAGATGATCCTGAAAGCATGTTTAGAATGTTCCTTTATTAAGCGGACCGGAGGGAACGCGTCGACGGTCTTACGGTTGAACACTTTGAGGTTTTCGTTCTTTTTGTACGACCTTATAACCCCGCTGTACGCCGTCGTTTGTATCCGTGTCGGTGTGTGTGTGAGGCCCACATGGGAACACGTCTTCTTCTTCTTCTTCTTCTTCTTCACGTGTTTCCTGGCCAGACGTATCTACTTCCTGTCCTTCCTGTCCCAACTTCCTGTCCCCGTGTCTCAACCCCCATAAGAAACTTTGACTCGTCCCGCCAAACGGCTCCGGTCGCAAAGAACTCTGTGAACACACTCTGTGAATCGTTACCGCGGTTACTGATGGGACCGGCGTGACCGTCACGTCGTTGCGGTTACCATGGGAACAGAGCCTGTTGACGGTGGTGGCCATTTTGTTTCCCCGATGTCATCGATTAACCTTGTCGGTGACAAAACCCCCCCCCACCACCACTATTAGCATCTTAGCATAGCGTCTGTCACGAGATCAGGTGAACGGTTGGCCGAGCTTAAGCGTCGCCCTGGCAACCACCCACCCCCCCCCCCCCCTACTGTGTTGTGATGATGATGATGAAGAGGACGACGGCGACGAAGAATCCGCTGTGTTGGGGGGGGGGGGGCCTCCGCATCCGATGCCTTCGACAATCATGTTGCAAATGTCAGTCACCATGACGACGACGGTCCACGCAAAGTGATGAAATAAACCCCAAATGATAACGAGGAGTCGTGTGTGTGTGTGTGTTGGAGGAGGAGGAGGAGGTTTGAGGTGGAGGGGAGGAGGAGGAGGTGGTGGAGGTGAGAGGAGTAGAGGAGAGGAGGAAGAGAAGGAGGAGGAGGTTTGAGGTGGAGGGGAGGAGGAGGAGGTGGTGGAGGTGAGAGGAGCAGAGGAGAGGAGGAGGTGGAGGAGAGGAGGAGGATGCAGAGGTGACACATTGAAGCAGTCCGGCCACTAGCCTTTAGCCACTAGCCTTTAGCCACTAGCCGTTAGCCACTAGCCATTAGCCACTAGCCATTAGCCACTAGCCGTTAGCCACTAGCCATTAGCCACTAGCCTTTAGCCACTAGCCGTTAGCCACTAGCCTTTAGCCACTAGCCGTTAGCCACTAGCCTTTAGCCACTAGCCGTTAGCCACTAGCCTTTAGCCACTAGCCTTTAGCCACTAGCTGTTAGCCACTAGCCGTTAGCCACTAGCCTTTAGCCACTAGCCTTTAGCCACTAGCCTTTAGCCACTAGCTGTTAGCCACTAGCCTTTAGCCACTAGCTGTTAGCCACTAGCCGTTAGCTTGCCACGCTAGCAGCTGCCCAGATGCTCTGCAGACGCTCCTGGTAGATGTTGACGTGGCACCGGGAGGGACGGGACACACACATCTGGACCCGCCCCCCACCGGCGGACAGGAAGACAGGAAGACAGGAAGTCAGGAAGGCAACCAGATAGATGGATGGATGGAGTTATAGATGCACAGAGAGACACGGTGAGAGAGACGGAGAGATGGATTTAGAGACGCGACGCCGTGCGGCAGTCGTCAGAGAATTAAAACTGTCGGTCCTCCGGTCACGGCTGGAGTTTGCGTGCGATGACCCATAACATCTTGTCACCGAAAAGTGCAATTTGCGGTTGCAGTCAATAACCCAGACTCAGGCTCTGTTTAGAGGCCTATCAGGGGAGGTCAAGGGTCAACCGGTGGCTGTGGGTAATTGGCTGAGCTCTCTCTCGTCCTAATGAGAGTTTATAGCTCGGTCGGCTCAGCTTCCCCCCCGACGTCTGAATCCACGTCTCTCGTCTGCTCCTCCTCCTCGTCCTCCTCGCTCTCCTCTGGTTGTTTGTTTATGACTTGGAAAACTTTTCCGTTCAACGGCT
>PIJE02004975.1:5000-12500 GCA_002895965.2 Coryphaenoides rupestris | reverse complement strand
ACCACCACCGAGCCACAAGGGGAGCCAGAGAGGTTTTTTTGTTGCTTACTTCGTATAACAATCTCACCCTTTAAGATTCACGGACGACGCTTAGACGGACGCGAGGTGGAACGATACGATCGATAAAAGAAAGGCGAGAGTTTGTAAACTTCCCAGATGGGGAAACGATCCCGCCGATATATACACACAGTATACAGTATATATATATACACACAGTATACAGTATATATGACCGCTTGTGGCTCCAAAAGTCCGAGATAGTCGTGTGCCTTGTGGCTCCAAAAGTCCGAGATAGTCGTGTGCCTGCTGCCCCGTCCCCGGTTTTCCTGTAGAAACTTAAAAGCCATGTTAAGAGAGCCGTCGTCTTTGTGTCGCCGCGTTGCTCCGGTGAAAACACATTCTTTCAGTTGACCTGAACTCAGGTGTACGTTTCTTCTAAGTCCTCGGAAAAAGATCTCGACGATGTACGGCATCCGACGAAGAGTAGATGCATGTTGTTCAGTGTTGTTTTGAGGGAGGGAAGGAATGACTCCCTCTTCTTCACTGAGGGGGGGTTTAGTTTTTTGGTTTTTTTGTAGAACACAATATGCTCTTGTGACGATGTTTGTTTGTGTCTTCGTTGTCACGGTAACGACCGACTACTATAACCCCCGAACACAGCCGGGCGACGCCGGACCAACGTTGCATGCGGTCGCCATACTCTCTCCATCGCGTACGACTCTCCTCAAGTGCTCAGGGAATTATGCAGCAGCACTGTGTCTAGGCCCAGCCCCCCCCCCCCCCCCGCCGCTTCGACGTCGTTCACCTGTGACTGTGTTTCTGTTTGTTTGTTTGTTTGTTTGTTTGTTTGTTTGTTTGTTTGTTTGTTGTGGTGTTTCCGGTGTTTCCGGTGTTTCCGGTGTTTCCGGTGTTTTCGGTGTTTTCCGGTGTTTTCCGGTGAGTATTGTTGTCGTCGCGTGGAGCCGAGCGTCGGAGCGTCACGGTAAAACCGAAACAGTTTTAGCGGCTCGAGAGTTCCGAGTCATTTATGAGTGAACCGTCTCGTGGGGCCCGACTCGCCGTCGTTGTTCGCTTTTGCTTCCGGGTTTATCCGCGGCGCGAGCGATGAAGACGCGAGCGATGAAGACGCGAGCGATGAAGACGCGAGCGATGAAGACGCGTACGAACGCAGGCGAGCTTTAGTCTCTTTATTTTTTCGGGGGGATGATGTCGCGAGGCGTCAGAAGCGTCGCCGTCGTCGTCGCTCAGACACGTCGGATGCAAAAACGTCTCTCTCTTCGCTAACCCTTTATCGTGATTCTAAGCCAAATCCCAGCGCCGGGGGTCCGGAGACTGGTTAGCCCCGCGCCGCGCGCTACGAGAGATTATCCATGAAAGGAGCAAGATTACTGCTATTCTTACAAAAGGGCTGAAGACTTAACTGTTTACTAATCCAGACAGTGAGCTACTATTTGTGTGCCAGAGGCCATGACCTTAGTATAGTCCTCAAAAAGAACCCTGAAATAGGAAAGCAAATGTAGAAATTAAAGTTACTAGGATAGTCTCCCCTTTCAAATAGACCACAGCATTTGAAATCTCTGTTTGTCCTTAAATCTGACGTCTCGTGCTTGGATGCTGCGAGCTTGCATGTGGAGCAGTGTGTGTGTGTGTGTGTGTGTGTGTGTGTGTGTGTGTCTGTGTGTGTGTGTGTGTGTGTGTGTGTGTCTGTGTGTGTGTGTGTGTGTGTCTGTGTGTGTGTGTGTGTGTGTGTGTGTGTCTGTGTCTGTGTGTGTGTGTGTGTGAGCAGGACATTGAGGAGACCTCCACTTTGGACGCGGCAACGATAGATTTTTGGTCTTTGGGTCTGAACTACTTTGTCGCTTCCGTTTTCACCTCAATTTTCCTTTAAAGTAAAATACTGAAAGATTCTGTTGTTGTTGTTGTTTTTTTCTTTTTCCGAATGAATTTTTCCATGGAATTGAGCTGATATGTAAATAGACTTTGTGAATAGGATTAATGACTGTCCAGATAATATTTAGGAATGTTCTGCTATTCATGCATGTCTGTGTGTGTGTGTGTGTGTGTGTGTGTGTGTGTGTGTGTGTGTGTGTGTGTGTGTGTGTGTGTGTGTGCGCGTGACTGGGTGTCGATCGTAATTCTCGATGAAATGTTTAATGTAAAAAGACAAAAAAAACCAAAAAGAAAACAAGGAAAAGCTGAACTCTCCACCGCAAACCCTTTTGTGAGGCGCTGGGAGTGGTGGTGGAGTGGTCCTCCGCGGGGTCGTCACCGGGGGTCTGAGGGGACCGCAAACGGTGTTCCAGTCGAGTTTGTGGAGCGTCTGTGGTTTACCTGAACTCAGGTGTACGTTCTGTCTTTTCTGTGTAATAACAACATCAACATCAACAACAATAAAACGAATTAGACGTCAGAATAGACATCTAGAAGTCACTGCGCAAACCAACAGAGATGATCCTGAAAGCATGTTTAGAATGTTCCTTTATTAAGCGGACCGGAGGGAACGCGTCGACGGTCTTACGGTTGAACACTTTGAGGTTTTCGTTCTTTTTGTACGACCTTATAACCCCGCTGTACGCCGTCGTTTGTATCCGTGTCGGTGTGTGTGTGAGGCCCACATGGGAACACGTCTTCTTCTTCTTCTTCTTCTTCTTCACGTGTTTCCTGGCCAGACGTATCTACTTCCTGTCCTTCCTGTCCCAACTTCCTGTCCCCGTGTCTCAACCCCCATAAGAAACTTTGACTCGTCCCGCCAAACGGCTCCGGTCGCAAAGAACTCTGTGAACACACTCTGTGAATCGTTACCGCGGTTACTGATGGGACCGGCGTGACCGTCACGTCGTTGCGGTTACCATGGGAACAGAGCCTGTTGACGGTGGTGGCCATTTTGTTTCCCCGATGTCATCGATTAACCTTGTCGGTGACAAAACCCCCCCCCACCACCACTATTAGCATCTTAGCATAGCGTCTGTCACGAGATCAGGTGAACGGTTGGCCGAGCTTAAGCGTCGCCCTGGCAACCACCCACCCCCCCCCCCCCCTACTGTGTTGTGATGATGATGATGAAGAGGACGACGGCGACGAAGAATCCGCTGTGTTCTGGGGGGGGGGGGGGGCCTCCGCATCCGATGCCTTCGACAATCATGTTGCAAATGTCAGTCACCATGACGACGACGGTCCACGCAAAGTGATGAAATAAACCCCAAATGATAACGAGGAGTCGTGTGTGTGTGTGTGTTGGAGGAGGAGGAGGAGGTTTGAGGTGGAGGGGAGGAGGAGGAGGTGGTGGAGGTGAGAGGAGTAGAGGAGAGGAGGAAGAGAAGGAGGAGGAGGTTTGAGGTGGAGGGGAGGAGGAGGAGGTGGTGGAGGTGAGAGGAGCAGAGGAGAGGAGGAGGTGGAGGAGAGGAGGAGGATGCAGAGGTGACACATTGAAGCAGTCCGGCCACTAGCCTTTAGCCACTAGCCTTTAGCCACTAGCCGTTAGCCACTAGCCATTAGCCACTAGCCGTTAGCCACTAGCCATTAGCCACTAGCCTTTAGCCACTAGCCGTTAGCCACTAGCCTTTAGCCACTAGCCTTTAGCCACTAGCCGTTAGCCACTAGCCACTAGCCTTTAGCCACTAGCCGTTAGCCACTAGCCATTAGCCACTAGCCTTTAGCCACTAGCCGTTAGCCACTAGCCTTTAGCCACTAGCCTTTAGCCACTAGCCGTTAGCCACTAGCCATTAGCCACTAGCCTTTAGCCACTAGCCGTTAGCCACTAGCAGCCACTAGCCGTTAGCCACTAGCTGTTAGCCACTAGCCGTTAGCCACTAGCCTTTAGCCACTAGCCTTTAGCCACTAGCCGTTAGCCACTAGCCTACTAGCTTAGCCACTAGCCGTTAGCCACTAGCCGTTAGCCACTAGCCATTAGCCACTAGCCTTAGCCACTAGCCGTTAGCCACTAGCCTTTAGCCACTAGCTGTTAGCCACTAGCCGTTAGCTCGCCACGCTAGCAGCTGCCCAGATGCTCTGCAGACGCTTCTGGTAGATGTTGACGTGGCACCGGGAGGGACGGGACACACACATCTGGACCCGCCCCCCACCGGCGGACAGGAAGACAGGAAGACAGGAAGTCAGGAAGGCAACCAGATAGATGGATGGATGGAGTTATAGATGCACAGAGAGACACAGTGAGAGAGACGGAGAGATGGATTTAGAGACGCGACGCCGTGCGGCAGTCGTCGGAGGTACGCCGCGGTGTCCAGCCAGCCAATTAGCCGCAAACGAGGTTGAGGGGGCCTCAACCTCGTTTGCGGCTAATTGGGCCGATCTGAAGGTGCCAAGCGGTGAATTACCCACAATGCATTGTTACGCCGGGTACCTGCCGTCATCATAAAAGCTCATTAAAATGCCTTTCTCCCCGAGTACACAGGAGAAGGGAACAACAGACCCACGCGCGTAGATAGACACACGCAGAGTTAATCACGGCTGATTTAACCGATGTGATCGTTACACCTGCGGAGAGATCAGGCCAGGCATGACCAGCCGATGCCCGCTCAGGTGTAGGATCTTCGCGCTCGGCTAACGAGGTTGACGTCGACGCCCCCCCCCCCCCTTCCCACCCCCCCCGCGGCTAATTGTGCTAATCGCCCGCGGGGGGGGGCCTCTCGCTCTCCGGGGGAACGGGGACACGCGGAGGGAAGCTTCTAATTCTTCTGTTCTTTGTTCACGCGGAGCCCCGAGGTACAGCCCCCCCCCCCCCCGAACACTCCCTCCAACGTCCTGACGGCGAGGAGAGAGCAGAGCGCTGTGTCTCTCGAGGGGCTTCCTCTCCCGGGCACCTCGGGGGGGGTCCGGCCGGGAGCTCTCGGCCCGGTGTTGACTTCTGTTCAGAACACAAACAAACGTGGAGAGGAAAGACTCACAGGGACGGGACCCACGGGGGGATCATGTGTGCGAGGCCTCGGGAGGAGAGGGGGAGAGAGAGGGAGAGAGAGAGGGAGAGAGGGGGAGAGAGAGGGGGAGAGAGAGGGGGACAGGAGAGAAACTGGAACAAAAGGTTGGTTGAGGGCGAGCGAGTGGCTGGACCAATGGCGGGCCAAGAGCAACGGACAACGGACGCAGGTCGAGCGATATTAGGAGAGGGAGAGAGAGAGACCGAGAGAGAGAGAGAGAGAGAGAGAGAGAGAGAGAGAGAGAGAGAGACAGAGACAAAATGAGAGAGAAATAGAGACAGAAAAAGAGAGAGAGAGAGAGAGAGAGAGAGAGAGAGAGAGAGATAGAGACAGAGCGATAGAGATCGGGAGAGTCACGACTTGTTATGTGAAACGTGTGTCGGCGACCCCTCCTCTTGACCCCTTGACCCCCTGAGAGAGCAGGCTCACGCTGCTGTATAATAATGTCCCCGTCCGGCGGCCCTCAGGACCCTCGGGGGGCCCCGCCTTTAATTCAATATCACCGTTTATAGTTTTTGGATGATACTGTATCGTCGTGAAATGAAGAGATCCACTTATCATGATAACCACTTTCATTAAGTCTGAATTGCGATCACAATAAGATACGGCCAGACAATAATAATCCAATATGAGGCTTGAACACACACACACACACACACACACATACAAAGTACACTCAAGTGCACACAAAAACAAAACACACACACACACAGAGACACACACACAGAGACACACACACAGAGACACACACACAGAGACACACACACACACACACACACACACACACACACACACACACACACACACACACACACACACACACACACACACACACACACACACACACACACACACACACACACACACACACACACACACACACACACACACACACACACACACACACACACACACACACACACACTTCTGTCAGGACTGTATTTGTGTCCATACATGGACATCTGCAGGCAGCTGCACATGTGGCCCCTGCCACATAGAGACCCGGGGACAAGAAACGAGGCCCCTCCGAGACCCCGCCCCCACCCACCCACCTGAACCACGATCTGAGCCAATCACGGCCCGGCACGGCGAGACCTTCTGATCTGAGTCTAATAATCCTTAACAGAAAACACACTCACTCCTTCGTCATGAAACTCGAGAAAACATTGCTCAGACACAGACGAGGTCTATAAATAACCAACTCGTAGAATAACAATCCTACTGGTATGTGTATTATTCCACTAATAGAATAATAATCACACACACACACACACACACACACACACACACATCAAAGTGCGTCGTGTTGGACAGCGTAGCGTAGGTCACCGGCTCGAGATGTACAGCCGAAGTACCGTCGAAATACGAGAACTCTCGCCGGCGTATCCCTCAGCCGATCATCAGGGGTCGGACGGAACACCTCCGCAAGGTCGGAAGGTGTCGACGCTCGGGCGCCGCCGGAGAGAGATGGTGGTGAGGATGATGATGGTGGTGGTGGTGGTGGTGGTGGGGGATTCGTACTCACAGGATGTATGCGATGACCCCGATGGACCAGCAGTCCACTGCCTTGCTGTAGGGCTTCTGGGCAAGGACCTCAGGTGCTACGAGAGACAGAGAGACAGAGAGAGAGACAGAGAGAGAGAGAGACAGAGAG
Organism: Coryphaenoides rupestris; assembly: GCA_002895965.2. NCBI lineage: Eukaryota > Metazoa > Chordata > Actinopteri > Gadiformes > Macrouridae > Coryphaenoides > Coryphaenoides rupestris. The sequence goes on along the minus strand of PIJE02004975.1, from coordinate 5,912 downwards.
ACAGAAGAGAGAGAGAGAGAGAACAGAGAGACAGAGAGACAGAGAGAGAGACAGAGAGACAGAGGAGAGAGATACAGAGAGAGAGACAGAGAGAGAGAGACAGAGACAGTGAGAGAGACAGAGAGAGAGACAGAGACAGCGAGAGAGACAAAGAGAGACGGAGAGAGACAGCAAGAGAGACAGAGAGAGACAAAGAGAGACGGAGAGAGACAGAGAGACGGAGAGAGACAGACAGAGAGAGACAGCGAGAGAGACAGAGAGAGACAGAGAGAGAGACAGAGAGAGACAGAGAGAGAGACAGAGAGAGAGACAGAGAGAGATAGAGAGAGAGAGACAGAGAGAGACAGAGAGAGAGACAGCGAGAGAGACAGAGACAAAGAGAGACAGACAGAGATATGATAAGTGGTGTGTTGTTGGTGTCTTCAAGGGTTCACATCCCCCCGTCTCAGCCGGGCGGGACGTCTGCGTAACAGAGCCCAGAGCCCAGGGCAGCGAGCGCCGGCTCTGTTTGTGATTAGTCGGGTCTGAATGCGACCGCGGCCCCTCCAGGTAGAGCAGAAATACCCCAAAATAGAGACGAGCTAAACCCAAACACCATGACGCCGTGAGGGCCCACATACTCATGGAGAACCTGGAGAATGTGTTTGTCGTCACTACGAGAGCCTTCGTCGTGTTTCTAACTATTTATAACTTGAGGAATGTTGCGTCCTCTTCGTCAAAACCACCGTCGCTTGCTTCATACCCGGTGAATAGGAGTACTACCGGGGGGGCCGCTTAGCGCCACCTAGGGGACGGCGAAGGAGAGCGCCCGGCGAGGACGGTCGGCTGACTCACCCACGTATCCCGGCGTGCCGCAGGCGGTGGACATGACGTCCCCGCTGCCCTCCATCTTGGACAGGCCGAAGTCACTGA
>PIJE02004974.1:7500-10000 GCA_002895965.2 Coryphaenoides rupestris | reverse complement strand
TCATACATATTATATATGAATACAAATTATATATGAATACATGTATACTGTATATTGGCTATGAATATATTTACTATGAATATATCTCTTATAAATATATATATGTAACATGTGAGTGATTCAGAATACATTGCTTCAACAAAACATCACATTATCATCTCCATGTTGTACAATAAATAATCACAATCGTCATTGAAAAAAATAAAATGTCTACTTTCACGTACTTGTCTTACCTGCGACTTGTCAACAAGTACTTGCAGCATCTCAGCGACACGCTTTCCTGAAGGGAAGGAGAGAGAGAAGGAGAGAAGGAGACAAGGAGACAAGGAGACAAGGAGAGAGGACAAGTGGGAGTCATGCAACATCCAATATGGCCGCTTATCCTTCAGACGCACACAGATACACACACGCACACACACACAACACACACACACACACACACACACACACACACACACACACACACACACACACACACAGGACACACACACACACACACACACACACACACACACACACACACACAGACCACACACACACACACACACAACACACACAGGACACACACACACACACACACACACACACACACACACACACACACCCGCAGTGTGGCTGATAAAGAAAGAGAACAAATCCTTGTGTTGCGGGGTTATGACCTGTTTTGAGCCACACAACAACAACAACAACAACAACAACAACAACAACAACAACTCGAGCGACGCAGGACACCTCGTGCCTTGACCTGCGTGACCCTGTGCCGTGTCGAGCTCTGTTTGTTAAGCGCGACACTTTTTCGAGACGTTTTTTTTGTGCGTCTCCATTGTCGTGCGTTCCAATGAATGCACGGCGCTTGCGTACATCTGCCGTGCATTACTTGAAACGTATAGATATGGACACACACACACACACACACACACACACACGCACACACACACACGCACACGCACACACACACGCACACACGGTGATGTCCAGGATAGCGCGACATGTTGACGGGAAACATTCTGAATTATCACAATCGGAACGAATGATTGAATTGAATCAAGGGCATAGTGTCAGGTGTCTGTCATAGCATATAGGTCCAAGTCTGTGTGCATGTGTGTGTGTGTGTGTGTGTGTGTGTGTGCGTGTGTGTGCGCGTGTGTGTGTGCGTGAAAAGGAATTCTAGATTATTGTCAGACACAATATTTCTTTACCTTACTCCATTATTAAGTCCATAAAATACATATGAATACATATTGCATCTTCCGCGCATTTATCTTGATGGCGTTTTGATGACATTTGACTCATATTTCATCGCACACTTTACGTTACGAGCGTCTGACAGACGCACGCGATGACGAATAAACGAAGCGGCGATGGCGTTCGTTCGTTCGCTCGCTCGCTCTCTCTCTTTCAATCGTTGAATTGTTTTTTCGTGTGGACTTTCAAAAAGTACAAAGTGTACTATAAAAGTGATAAGGCCTCCTCTTGTGTTCCCGTGTGTTTTTACGAGCGCCGTTGTCGACGAGAGCCAGACATGTGTTTGAGCGGAGCCGCCGTAACTCACGCGTTCTCCGCTCCCGCCCTTCACTCCTCGACGCTTTTTCTGATCTGTAATTGAAAAAACATTCCTCGCTTCACCAAAAAAACACACCGGCCAATAGGTGAGGTTGGTCACCTGGCGGCCACGCGCGCACACACACACACACACATGCACACACACGTGCACGCACACATACACACACGCACACACACGGCTGTGCTTCAATAAACTGTAAATTCCTGTTCTCCGCCCACCGTACCCCAACTAACCCTTTAAAAGTCACCCGCCTCAACCTTGTAATGCATGAAAACACACACACACACACACGCGCACACACACGCACACACACACACACACGCACACACACACGCACACACACACGCAGACACACACAGTGAAATATATACAAAGATAAACTCTTTTACACATAAACACATAAACACACACACACACACACACACAGTGTACAAGTGCAAAAGCAGAAACACATGCACAAGGACACACACGCACGCGCACACACACACACACACACACACGCACACACACACACACACACACCAACAATGTGGCTTAGTGCATGGTATCATATTTAGTGACCACGGGGAGCCGGCTGCCTCATAAATCTATATCTAACATGTGAGAAATCCCTCCATAAATATCCGCAGACACAGTGGGAAGACAGACAGACAGACAGACAGGCAGGCAGGCAGACAGACAAACGGACAGACAGACAGGTGGACAGACAGGTAGGATTACCCTTGGACAAACAGAGGGCCGAGGCGTACGGTCAGAGTCTTCTCATGCCGATACACACACACGTGTACGTAGGTCTCGTCATATCTCGATAACAATACACGCTACAAGCATGTTCTGTGTTAATTACATGAATAAATAATCTATAGAATAACCACATGGGGGGTAAGAAACTATTTAGTTTATTAAGTAAATGTGAATTAAGTAAATGACAAATGC
>PIJE02004973.1:0-21752 GCA_002895965.2 Coryphaenoides rupestris | reverse complement strand
CATCCGAGGGTGGTCGGGAGGGGGGCACCCTGCAAGGAGTTTCAGGACCTGCAGGGTGTGAGTATCCTCATGATCCTGCAGGCTCTCCGTTCCACACTCCTAGGAGTACAGTCCTGCAGGGTGGTGAGGATCCTTCATGATCCTGCAGGCTCTCGTTCCACACCTCCTGGAGTACAGGTCCTGCAGGGTGGTGAGGATCCTTCATGATCCTGCAGGCTCTCGTTCCACACCTCCGCTAAGGCCCTGAAGGTCTACAGGTGTGGGCAGTGATTCGTGTGATGAACACAAGCCACGTGGACAGTGAGAATATTTAAGTTATCATATTGCAGCTTGAAATGTTCCCAACAACTAATAATTCGGCAATCAACAAGACATGCGACCAAACAAACGTGACGATGGTTGTTAGACGAGGACACTACGTCGGCCTATCGCACACATTGCTGGCATCTCGTGTAAAATAACCACAACAGCAGCTAAAACGTAACCGGTGTTTACTTTTTTTGTGTGGAGTTTTGTCTGTGGACGGCGCCTCATCATCAGACTCCATCAGTAGGAGGGACGACATCTTTGGTGGCTCAGATTTCATTTCCTCTGTGGAGGGCTGTGGTGCAGGTTCCCTGTCCTTAAGCATCTCAGTCAGCCTTCACCTCTTCCCTCTCTGCTCTGGGCAGGCTCCTGAGGTCCTTGAATCTGGGATCTAGAGCTGTTGCTTCCTGAAGCCATGAAATGTTTGTGTTCTTCTGTCTGTTAGGTCCTCTGTGAATGAAGCCATGAAGTGTTTGTGTTCTTCTGTCTGTTAGGTCCTCTGTGAATGAAGCCATGAAGTGTTTGTGTTCTCCTGTCTGTTAGGTCCTCTGTGAATGAAGCCATGAAGTGTTTGTGTTCTTCTGTCTGTTAGGTCCTCTGTGAATGAAGCCATGAAGTGTTTGTGTTCTCCTGTCTGTTAGGTCCTCTGTGAATGAAGCCATGAAGTGTTTGTGTTCTTCTGTCTGTTAGGTCCTCTGTGAATGAAGCCATGAAGTGTTTGTGTTCTTCTGTCTGTTAGGTCCTCTGTGAATGAAGCCATGAAGTGTTTGTGTTCTTCTGTCTGTTAGGTCCTCTGTGAATGAAGCCATGAAGTGTTTGTGTTCTCCTGTCTGTTAGGTCCTCTGTGAATGAAGCCATGAAGTGTTTGTGTTCTCCTGTCTGTTAGGTCCTCTGTGAATGAAGCCATGAAGTGTTTGTGTTCTTCTGTCTGTTAGGTCCTCTGTGAATGAAGCCATGAAGTGTTTGTGTTCTCCTTCTGTCTGTTAGGTCCTCTGTGAATGAAGCCATGAAGTGTTTGTGTTCTTCTGTCTGTTAGGTCCTCTGTGAATGAAGCCATGAAGTGTTTGTGTTCTCCTGTCTGTTAGGTCCTCTGTGAATGAAGCCATGAAGTGTTTGTGTTCTTCTGTCTGTTAGGTCCTCTGTGAATGAAGCCATGAAGTGTTTGTGTTCTCCTGTCTGTTAGGTCCTCTGTGAATGAAGCCATGAAGCGATGCTACAGAGGCAGGGTCAACATCTGAGGCCTCCATTGTACTCAAGAGGTGGCAGAGTGCAGGCAGCACCACAGAGCAGGACACAGTCACCAGCCTGTGGTGACTAATGTGTCTACTGGTAATGTCGACTGGTAGTATGTGTCTACTGGTAATGTGTCTCTACTGAGAATACTGTATGTGTATACTGGTAATGCGTGTTGACTGGTAATGAGTGTCTACTGGTAATGCATGTCAACTGGTAATGTCTACTGGTAATGCGTGTCAACTGGTAATGCGTGTCTACTGGTAATTCGTATCTACTGGTAATGTGTGTTGACTAGTAATAAGTCTACTGGCAATGCATGTCTACAGGTAATGTGTCCCTACTGGTAATGCGTGTCGACTGGTAATGCGTGTAAACTGGTAATGCGTCCATCACTTGGTCGACCCCTCCCACCTCCCAAGAGGTAATGAGACCTCTGGGCTGACCACTGTGTATTTTTGACGTTCTTTCGATGACGGCGCGGTTCTTCCTGATCAACGCTTCTCAGCAGCCAATCAGGAGTGGCGACCAGGGACCTCCGTGTAGAAGCCAGGAGGGTTGGGCTTTAGGACCCAGGAGGAGCAGACGTTGTGGTCGCCAATAGACTTCAGCTCATTCTTCATAGGAAAAAATGCTTTTTATTTATCCGCTATTACAATAAGGTCAGAAGAGGAGAGAGAGAGGCAGAGAGAGAGACAGAGAGAGACAGGCAGAGAGAGAGAGAGAGAGAGAGAAGAGAGGCAGAGACGCAGAGAGAGAGAGAGAGAGAAGAGAGAGAGAAGAGGGGAGAGAGAAAGAGCAGAGACGAGAGAAAGAAGAGAAGGAGAGAGAGAAGAGAGAGAGAGAGAGAGAGGAGAAAAGAGAAGGAGAGAGAGAAATGAGAGAGACAGAGCAGAGGCAGAGAGAGGTTTTCCAGTAAAGATGAGTCTCCGTTCAGGTGTGGGGAGTTTATTCTACACACAATCCTAGAAAGCACCACTTTTTATATTTATTCATATATATATACATATATATATATATACATAATATATATGTATATATAACTTATTTATATATATCATTTTCATATACACCTTCAGGCAATGACTCTTAACAGAATGATTCTTAACAGAATCAAGTTACTTGTGGTTTTAGTTCTTCTTAATGAACAAGTCGGCTGTTAACGTTTGGATCTTTTAAACCACAGGGGAGGAACAAGACGACCGTCTCTTCAAAAGTACAAAACTGGCACAGAGGAAACCATCTTTATACACGTAAAAATGCAATAAAATTAAAGGTGCACACTACAGGGTCTGTCGACGTCTCCTTGTTACGGCAAAAAACAACAAATCAATAAAATGTTCCTTCCGACGCGAAATGTGAAAAAAGGTAAAAAAACACAAAATAAACAAACCAAGCCGAAGCGCAAAAAACCCCAAACCGCCGGCCCCGCCCCCACCCAACCAGCCGTCAATCAGAACACACGATCTAGCCGACGCCTCCTTCTGGTCAGCTGATGAGTCCGCAAAGGCCCTGATTGGCCAGGGGGGCGTCCTGGGCTGGGCATATCCAGCACCGATTAAAACAAACAAAGCTAAGCTCCGCCCATTAAAAAAAACTACAAATAAAACATGGAAGGGTTTTATCTCTGGGGCGGCAGGCGGGTGATCGTCATGACAACGCCGGTGACGTCATCGTCCCAGACAGTTTTGGTAACCACGGCGATGGTGGCCTCCACAGTCCTGAACAGAGTGTCCAGCATGTCCTGCGGCGGGGGCGCCCCATTGACAAGTACCTGGGAGGGGGCGTGCCTTCCGCCCTCTGGCCCCGCCCCCTGCGGCTCCGCCCCTTCGGAGGAGGTAGCGACCGGAGCGGTGCTCGGCCCCGCCTCCCGGGGCTCGTCTGGCGCGGGTGTGGCTTTGGCCCCGGCCCTCCGCCTCCTCCTGTGCTCCTCCGCCTCCACCTCCTCCTCCTGGTGCTGCCGCTCCTCCTCCTCCTCCGCGGTGGTCATCTGGTGGTGGGCGGGGCCGGGGTACAGCTCCCCTCCCGCCTCCTGCTGCAGTGAGGAGGACGAGGAGGAGGAGGAGGAGGAAGAGGAGGAGGAGGAGGAGGAGCCGGAGGAGGCGTCCATCATCATCTTTTCCTCCTCCTCGTCGTCCTCCTTGTGGGGGGGGGAAGGGGGGTGGTGGGGGGGAGGGGGGTCCTGCTCCGTGCCCGGGTCGATCAGGGACGAGGAGTCGGGGGTCTCGGTGTCGGGAGGCGCTGCCCGGAGTCAGAGGCCTTCCTGCTGCTCCTCCGGCTTAGCGGCGCCGCTAGGCTAGCCTCGTTAGCGTTTAGCCTCGTTAGTGTTAACATCGTTACCTCGTTAGCGTTCGCCCTCGTTAGCAGCGCTGGTAGCGGCGGCGGAGGACGACGGGACAAACAGCGTTGTAGCCAGAAGTGGTTGCTGTGGCGACCCCCTCTGGTGGGCGGGGCTCACCGTCGATGCTCACCCGACGACGCTTCACCGGGGTGGCCCCCCTCCTCCTCAACTACACACACGACACGCACACACACACACACACCACAGTTTATTTGTACTTTGCTGTCACAGGCTTTGTCTAGTAATGGAGCTTGTGTGTGTGTGTGTGTGTGTGTGACACTGTGACTGTATGTGTGACTGTGTTTGTGTGTGTGCTTGTGTGTGTGTGTGTGTGTGACTGTTGTGTGTCTGTGTGTGTGACTGTGTGTGTGACTGTGTGTGTGCTGTGTGTGTGTGACTGTGTGTGTGTGACTGTGTGTGTAGTGATGGTGTGTCGTGTGTGTGCTGTGTCACTGTGTGTGTCACTGTGTGTGTCACTGTGTTTTTCTGTCACTGTGTGTGTGTGTGTGTGTGTGTGTGTGTGGTGCTGTGGACTGTGTTGTGTGTGACTGTGTGTGTGTGTGTGTGACTGTGTGTGTGTGTGTGTGTGTCACCTCTGGCCTTGCGCTCATGCTCCTCCTGCTCGAGGGCACTGCGGCGCTGCAGACAGCTCTGGCACCGCGCCAGCAGCTCCTGGAGGGCGGAGCCTAGTGACACGTCCAGTGCAGGCGGAGCCTGCAGGGGGAGGAGCAGCAGTAGTGCCCGCAGGTCCTGGAGAAGAGGCGGGGCATCAGAGAGGATAATGGGTAACGGGAAAATGCATCTCCTGTCGGATGTGCGTGCGTGTGTGTGTCTACGTGTGTGTGTTTGTTTGTGTGTTTGTGTGTTTGTGTGTGTGTGTGTGTGTGTGTGTGTGTGTGTGTACCGCGTTGAGGAGGCTGCTGGTCTTGTCCAGCTCCAGGCTGTGGCCGGCGAGCTCCGGCTGCAGGCGATCCTGCTCACTCAGCAGGTTGGTCACCCAAGATGCCCACCAGACTGCTGCAGCGGGGCCCGACAGAACCTGACCCCAGACCTACACACACACACACATTATGTAACACACAACACACACACCCTGGCATAGCCACACTTGATATCTAAACACACACACGCTCGGTACCTTGTGCAGGAAGCAGGACAGGAAGGAGTACGCAGGGGGGTTGTTGAAGGAAGGTTCCTCTCGTCCATCAGGATGCACTTTGATGTTACTCTCCGAAAGGCCGGCGGTCCTCACAAGCTTGCTTCACACATGTCTGCCAGGGCCAGGACTGCAAACCAGGACACCCAGGTTAGACACAACCCAAGGACACCAGGTTAACGCCAAGGACACCAGGTTAACACAGGCCTCATCAAGGACACACAGGTTAACACAGGGGCCTCGCAAGGACATCCAGGTTAACCACAGGCCTCAAGGACCCCACCAGGTAACACAGGCCTCGCAAGGACACCAGGTTAACACAGGGCCTCATAAGGACACACCAGGTTAACACAGGGCCTCGCACAGGACACACCAGGTTAACACAGGGCCTCGCAAGGACACCAGGTTAACACAGGACCTCGCAAGGACACCAGGTTAACACAGGACCTCGCAAGGACACCAGGTTAACACAGGGCCTGCGCAAGGACACCAGGTTAACACAGGGCTCGCAAGGACACAGGTTAACACAGGACCTCGCAAGGACACCAGGTTAACACAGGACCTCGCAAGGACACCAGGTTAACACAGGAACTCATAAGAACACATCAGGTGAACACAGGACCTCACAAGGGACACACCAGGTTAACACAGGACCTCACAAGGACACACCAGGTTAACACAGGACCTCCCAAGGAACACAGGTTAAACACAGGAGCTCATAAGGACACATCAGGTGAACACCAGGACCTCACAAGGACACACCAGGTTAACACAGACCTCACAAAGACACACCAGGTTAACACGGGCCTCATAAGGACACCAGGTTAACACAGGGCCTCAAAAAAGACACCAGCTAACATGGAGCTTCATGAGGACACACCAGGATTAAACACAGGGCCTTGTAAGGACACACCAGGATAACACAGGGCCTTGTAAGGACACACCAGGATAACACAGGGGCCTTGTAAGGACACCACCAGGATAACACAGGGCCTTGTAAGGACACACCGGTATAACACAGGGCCTTGTTAAGGACACACAGGTTAACACAGGGCCTTGTAAGGACACACCAGGTTAACACGGGGCTTCTAAGACACACTCAAGTCTGCAGTTAGTCGTGTGTGTGTGTTGTACCTGTGACTGATACAGCTCGGTTCCACATGTTTGGGCAAAAGGCCGGAGGTGAAGAGCAGACCCTCGTAGGGCTATCAGCACACCTGGGGAGGAATGGTTTGGATTACAGATCTGACTAAACCACTGGATTATAGACCGGACTGAAATCTGGATCATAGACCCGACTGAAATCTGGATTATAGATTCAACTCAACATGTAGTTGTTGAGTCTCAACGTTACGTTAATGTATATATGAGAAGTATTATTGGAAGACTATGAAAGTATAATATAAAGTGTTATAGGTGTCTAATAGGACATATCTTAAGAAGTACCATGATAGTATTACAGGACGTTTTAAAGGGTGTACTATGGCCATTATAGAGGTCAAAGGTCAGTATAGAAGTTAGAGGTCAGGGTGCTCCCGGTACGTACTGAGCTTGACCAGCGTATCGGTGAACTTCTCGCAGGTGATGGCCACTCGGCACAGCAGGTGGATGAACTGGTGGTAGGACAGGAAGTAGTCGAGCAGCATGCGAGTCGTATGATTCGTCCTTTCCCTGCAACACACACACACACACACACACACACACACACTATCCACCGGCGATACATGTGTGTGTGTGTGTGTGCGGGCATCCTGTGTGTTTGTGGGGGACCATCCCGTGGTGTTTGTGGGGACCATCCCCGTGTGTTTGTGGGGACCATCCGTGTGTTTGGGACCTCCCGTGTGTTTTGGGACCATCCCGTGTGTTTGTGGGGACCATCCCGTGTGTTTGTGGGGCGCACCTTGCTGGTCTCCACCATGGAGGGCAGGAGACACATGTTGAGCTCGGGTCGCGGGGGCCGGATGTTGTTCTTCCCTCCCATCAGCTTAATGTTCTCCGTACACGGAAGGTAAGGGCCCAGAGACACTGGAGCACACACAGACAGACAGACAGACAGACGAGAGAGGGACAGATTAGATCGGCAGTGAAGAAAGACAAGTAAAGTCAAGTAGTATAATAGTAGTATAGTAATAGTACTCACTGGGTATGCTGCTGTGGTGGTGGGTGCAGTACTGTAGTAGTAGTAGTAGTAGTATAGTAGTAGTACTCACTGGGTATGCTGCTGTGGTGGTGGGTGCAGTACTGTAGTAGTAAGTAGTAGTACAGTAGTAGTATAGTAGTAGTAGTATAGTAGTAGTACTCACTGGGTATGCTGCTGTGGTGGTGGGTGCAGTACTGTTGTAGTAGTAGTAGTAGTATAGTAGTAGTATAGTAGTAGTACTCACTGGGTATGCTACTGGGTGCAGTACTGTAGTAGTATAGTAGTAGTACTCACTGGGTATGCTGCTGTCGTGGTGGGTGCAGTACTGTAGTAGTATAGTAGTACTCACTGGGTATGCTGCTGTGGTGGTGGGTGCAGTACTGTAGTAGTGTAGTAGTATAGTAGTAGTACTCACTGGGTATGCTGCTGTGGTGGTGGGTGCAGTACTGTAGTAGTATAGTAGTAGAATAGTAGTAGTATAGTAGTAGTACTCACTGGGTATGCTGCTGTGGTGGTGGGTGCAGTACTGTAGTAGTATAGTAGTAGAATAGTAGTAGTATAGTAGTAGTACTCACTGGGTATGCTGCTGTGGTGGTGGGTGCAGTGGTTGTGTTGCAGGAAGGGGACCAGCGTGTGCAGGAAGTCGTGAGGACTGAGCAGGACCAGCTCTTTCAGCACGTCTGGCCAATAGGAACACAGAACCACAAGGTCAGGGGTCACGGCGTGGCCGATAGGAACCACAGAACCACAAGGTCAAGGGTCAGTGTGTGTGTGTGTTACCCAGGCAGGCGTTGCGTAGCTCGGGGGGGCTGTAGGAGTTGAGCAGGGTGAGCAGCTTGTGGGCGAAGTCGATCCTCTCCTGCCATTGGATCAGAGCCTGCTTCACATCTGCACACACACACACACACACACACACACACACACACACACACACACACACACACTGTTGACTGTAGTTTCGAGGCAGTGAGCTGTGGTTTCGAGGCCGCGGCAGCCTCCCTCACCTTTGCGCTGCAGGTAGGGCCGCGTGGCCTTCAGGACGGACAGGAAGATGGACAGCAGCTCCACCAGGTCTCCGGTCACGTGGCAGGCCGTGGCCTCGTGGTACATCATGTGCAGCGTGTTGAAAGACTGGACAGCAACAACAGCAACACTTTATATAATAATATAATAGCCACTAGCATAGGGTACAGTAGATATTGTTGGATTAGTAGTACAGTATTAGTAGTATAGTACGGGAGGATATTAGCCGTGTACTACCTCTGTCATGAGGATGAGTCCTCTGTTGAAGACGACCAGGAGTCTGTCTTCATCGTTCTCCAGCAGAACGCGGAACGCACTGCATACACACACACACACACACACACACTTTTAGAAAGGTTCTTGGTACAAGTGAAGATTTATGAAGGTTATTTAAAAAAACATCTACAATACGAAGCTATAAGGTGCAATACTAACCATTATTATGATCACAGATGTATTACACTACGCCAAATTGTTTTCACCGTCTGAATACCTTATCTTGCATATTTATATATTTGTATATTTTGACTGTACATTTGTAAATCTGTTAGTTTATTTTTATTATCTGTTGATTTCCATATTGTTTATTGTGTACTGTGTTGCTATTGCAACCTGGCACAAGAATTCCTTTGGGATTAATAAAGTTCTATCTTATCTTAAATGCTTGATGATAAACAGGTGGTGCTGGTAGACCTGACGGTGTACCTGATGAGCGTGGTCAGCAGGAGCGTCCGTCCAGGCAGCGCAGGTAGCAGCTGATGGTGGTCTTCTTGAACTGCTTCACGTCCTCCAGGTCCTCATCCCGCATGTCCGCCCGCTGGCCCACGAACAGCTGCATCAGGTTGAACAGCTCCTCCACCGCCTGCAGGGGGCGCCACACACACACACACACACAGATCAATACTAATATACTGATAACTACCCTCCTCCATCTGCAGGGGGCGCCACAAACACACACACACAAATACTAATATACTGATAACTATTGATGAACAAAATCTTAAATCGTAACTTTTTAGTTAAAGTAACGTGTAATGTTCATGTATCTACCTTTCAAATGCATCTCTGATTCTCAGATGTGTTTATTGTTCCTTTAAACTAATTCTACTCTGGTTGTCAAGTGCTTTGCAGGAAAAACGATCCATAAATAAAGTTTGATCACACATGGAATCAACGTGACATCATCCCAATGTGCCACAACATCATCATCATGACATCATCACATCATGACACCACATCATGCCATCATGACACATAATCATGACATCACATCATGACATCACCACATCATGACATCATCCCAAGGTGCCCCCACCCACCCACCCCGGGGTACTGGCTGGCGTGCGGTGTCAGGTTCTTGAAGGCCCACTGGATGTTCTGGTGCGAGGCGAGCTGGCGGGTGAAGCAGGTCGACTGCTCGCAGCACATGCGCAGGATGCCGTAGTAGGCGGGCAGCATGCCGCGGTTGAACAGCACCACCTCCTGGTCGTCGTGGTCGGCCAGGATGTAGTTGAAGGCGATGTTCTTGGTGACCACGGGGTTCTGGGCCACCAGACGCACGTTCTCGGGACACTCGACGCACACGTTGTACCAGAAGGACAGCAGCGCCTGCTTGTTGTGGTTGGTGGCGATGGCCGGGCTCCGACAGCTTGGGCTGGGGGGGGGGGGGGTTACTTTAGTACTCTGTAACGTATGTAACTCTACTATTCTGTCGTTTATCTAATGTTTGTTTATCGGGTTACCTCTGTAAAGTTAGTGTCTGTTTAGTATATAGTATTGTGCAACAGTATTCTGTTCCTTTGGTCATCTGTAACTTCTGCAAACTGTAGTATTCTGTAAGTTTAGCAATCTGTAAATTGGGTAACTGCAAGTATTCTGTAACTTCTGTAACTGTAGTATTATGTAACTGTAATATTCAGTAACTTTAATAACTGTAGTATTCTGCAACTGTAGAATTCTGTAACTGTAGTATTGTGTAACTTAGAATAGAATAGAACTTATTAATCCCGAAGAAATTCTTGATTAAAAACTTCTGTAACTGTAGTATTGTGTAACTTCTGTAGCTGTAGTATTGGTGTAGGTTCTGTAGCTGTAGTATTGTGTAGGTTCTGTAGCTGTAGTATTGTGTAGGTTCTGTAGCTGTAGTATTGTGTAAGGTTCTGTAGCTGTATATTGTGTAGGTTCTGTAGCTGTAGTATTGTGTAGGTTCTGTAGCTGTAGTATTGTGTAGGTTCTGTAGCTGTAGTATTGTGTAGGTTCTGTAGCTGTAGTATTGTGTAGGTTCTGTAACCGTAGTATTGTGTAACTTCTGTAGCTGTAGTATTGTGTAGGTTCTGTAGCTGTAGTATTGTGTAGCTTCTGTAACCGTAGTATTGTGTAACTTCTGTAGCTGTAGTATTGTGTGGTGTTGCGTGGGCTGACCTGGAAGAGGTTCCACAGGTCCATGAAGTAGCCGGAGAACATGAGCTTCTCGGTCTTGGAGATGAGACAGTAGGTCATGAAGCTGAAGTACTGCACCAGCTTGGTGGTGCCGTGCACGCCGGCGTCCACGTAGAGCTTGGCGCGCGCCAGCAGGCCCAGCAGCAGGCTGTACACCTGGTGCAGCACGGCCGTGGTGTCCGGGGACAGCGGCAGCTCCCGCGTGGGGGATGTGGAGCGAGGCCGCGTCGACCGAACATCTGGCGGAACGAGTTGCTGGGGATGAGAGACACCAGCAGGTAGGCAGCAGCTGGGGACGGACAGACAGAGAGAGAGAGAGAGAGAGACAGAGACAGACAGACAGACAGACAGAGAGAGAGAGAGAGAGAAGGGGGGGGTGGTGGCGTTTAACAAACAAATTTAAAACCTGACGGTACATTCATTTTGTGACATTTTGCACCGTTTTTTTCATAACGGTTAAGGGTGAGGGGTAAAGGGGTGAGGGGCTAAGGGGTGAGGGTTAAGGGTTGGGGGGAGGGGTAAAGGGGTGAGGGGTTAAGGGTTTAAGGGTGAGGGATAAAGGGGTGAGGGTTAAGGGTTTAAGGGTGAGGGGTAAAGGGGTGAGGGGTAAAGGGGTGAGGGGGTAAGGGTTTAAGGGTGAGGGGTAAAGGGGTGAGCGGTATAAGGGGTGAGGGTTAAGGGTTTGGGGAGGGGTAAAGGGCCGTTAAGGGGTTTAAGGTGAGGGGTAAAGGGTGAGGGCATTAAGGGGTGAGGGTTAAGGGTTTTTGTGGGAGGGGTAAAGAGCGCGCTAGAGGGGATAAGGGTTTACAGGGTGAGCGGATTAAACGGGGTGAGGGTTAAGGTTTAAGGGTGAGGTGTAAAGGGTGGGGGTAAAGGGGTGAGGGGTAAGGGGTTTAAGGTGAGGGGTAAAGGGGTGAGGGGTTAAGGGGTGAGGGTTAAGGGTTTGGGGGAGGGGTAAGGGGTATTAAGGGGTTTAAAGCGTGAGGGGTAAAGGGGTGAGGGGTTAAGGGTGAGGGTTAAGGGTTTGGGGGAGGGGGTAAGGGTGAGGGGTTAAGGGTTTTATAGGGTGAGGGGTAAGGGGTGAGGGGTTGAGGGGTCGTGGGTCTCTTACAGGTGCGCACGCGGGGATAGTTGTGTGCCAGCAGGAAGCGCTCCACCCAGTTCTCCATGTTCTGTAGCACCCAGCTGTGAGCCAGTTTGTTCCTGGGAGTCTGCACCGCCAGCCAGTCCAGGCACTGGGATGGGTTGTACTCCACCACCTGCGCGCGCGCACACACACACACACACGCACACACGCACACGCACACACGTTGAGAAGCCGTGCATCACGTGTGTTCTCTGGTCCCTCACAGGCCTCGAAGGACAACTTCAGCCTTCTTCAACCTGGCAGGTGAGCCCTTCCAACATACGGCCGCTAAGGTGCTTATATTTGCCACCAATGGGCTCAGATTGTTGTTCCTTCATAGCTTACTGTTTTAGCATATTTTTATGCTTTTTGTCATATTGTCATATATTTTTGTCATATTTTTAGCTGATTTCAACAATGTGATGTTGCTCAAAGAGCAAGGCTTCCGGACGGGTGAGACTTGGGTCGACCTTCTTGTATTTCTTTGTAAGGATAATTTCCATAAGATTGCTAGACTCTTATAACAATCTGCCTGTCAGCAGCAAAGACAAGCACTTTAGCAAATGTACATTGACGGACTCAAATGACTCAAAGAGTTACGAGGCTGGAGGGGGTCTGTGAGGCCCTTAGAGGCTGTCTGTGAGGCCCTTAGAGGCTGTCTGTGAGGCCATTAGAGGCTATCCTTTAAGGATGGAGGGGGTCTGTGAAGCCCTCTTCTACCCCTTTTCCACCAAAGTGAACCGAGAGCTGGTTCTGGGCTGGTGCTAGTGCCAGTTCGGAGCTGGTTCAGCTTAAGAACCGGTTTGTTTTTCCACCGGCTAGAGAGCCTCGAGAGCCAACCCGCCCCCACGTCATGACGTCACTGTACGTCTGTAGAAGTCTCCGCCTTCCCAGCAGCGCGAGCACAACAAGAACAATGGCGGACTACATCGATACGAGTGATCTTGTTTTTGTAATTGTATATTTTGTTACTACCTGTTCTGTCATAACTCAAATAAAAATTTGTTTCTCTGTTCTTTAAGTATACTGAAGCAGACATGTTAACAAAATGTTTATTTAGAAAAACAATGCTGCTCCGTTAATTCGTGGTTCTGATGGGGGGGGGTGCTCCGTTAATTCGCGGTTCTGATGGGGGGGTGCTCTATTAATTCGGGTTCTGATGGGGGGGGTGCTCTGTTAATTCGGGTTCTGATGGGGGGGGTGCTCTGTTAATTCGGTTCTGATGGGGGGGGGTTCAGTTAATTCGCGGTTCTGATGGGGGGGGGGTGCTCCGTTAATTCGTGGTTCTGATGGGGGGTGCTCTGTTAATTCGCGGTTCTGATGGGGGGGGGGGGGTGCTGTTAATTCGCGGTTCTGATGGGGGGGTGCTCCGTTAATTGGTGGGGACATGTCCCCAGCGTCCCCACTAAATTCTACGCCCATGCTCGGTACCATGCGCAGTTGCTATTAAACATCCATAAACGCCAACTCGGTTGCATCTCTTTATTTCAATATTCCTTGGCTAAGAATATTACAAGGTTAACGTTGCGTTGCCAAAGTGGTATCGGTGCGGTTGTATCGGAGTAGTTTAACGAGTACGAGTACGAGTACATGAGCACAGTATCGGACCGATACTGGTATCGGTGCATCCCGTTGACATGTTCTGGGTGACATTCCGTGGCGGAGGCGTAGGGTGTCTCTTAGTCGGTGCTTTCGTTGGGTGCTCTTAATCGGCTGAAGGGAGTTGGGGCCAAGAACGAACCAGTTTTTCTGGCCGAGAGCCGGTTCTTTGGCTGTCGAAACACGAAGAACTGGTTCGTTTTAGGCTCTGGCTCCGAACCGGCCCTGAAAATGCCTTGGTGGAAAAGGGCCATTAGAGGCTGGACTGTGGTAACCAGAGGGAGCTGCCAGGCGGTTTACCTCCCAGATCCTCTGCAGGATGAAGGAGGCGAAGGAAGGCATCCCTGGAGGACCGCCGGCGAACTCCATCAGCATGGTGAGCAGCTTGAAGAACGGGTTAGCGGCCTGGGGACAGAGCACACAACACAGCTGCCATGACAGGCCTGGACCAACACCACCACCAGGAAGTACAATGGGAAGAACAGCAGGAAGTACAGCAGGAAGTACAACAGGAAGAACAGCAGGAAGTAAGGAAGGAAGAGCGTTCAGAAGGTCCCACCCACCTCTGGAGTGAGCTTGGCGATGGACGTGAACAGCATGGACACGATCTGAAACACAAGAGGACGAAGAAACTCAGAAAAAACCAACAGAATTTACATGTTGATTATATTTTATTAATTTCATTCTTTTCTAGCATTTTATCTCACATGGCTGAACGCGGTGGGGGTTAAACAGAGGGCGTGGCTAAACATCGAGGGTGGGGGGGGGAGTGTATGCTAATATAGGCCAAGCATCGAGGCGCGTGGTTACATGACCGGCAGGGTGTGACTAAACCACATGGGGTGTGGCTACATGACAAATGGGGTGTGGCTGAGCAGCAGGGGTGTGGTTAGGCTACATGACAGCTGGGGCGTGGCAGGACCTACGTGCTCGGCCAGGCGGTTGTTGTAGCGACAGAGGCTGAAGATGAGGTTGCAGGTCTGGCGGATGTTGATGCCGTCCCGGATGTGCTGGAAGAGGAAGGGGAAGCCCTTCCCGCCGGTCAGCGCCGCCATGTCGCTCTGGGACAGGGTCAGGTGTCTGGGGGACCACACAGGGGCATGATGGGTAACGGAGCTTTCCTCACCTAGCTTATTGTTTATCGAGTTTCCTTTGAAACCCATGCTATACCATGTTCCTGTAGTTTGGAAAATATTATAATGTTCGAAATTCATTTTGCATTGAACTTTCATGCCATGTTTAAAACAGCAAGGAGCTGCCACATCAGACACAACTAACAGCTAGAAGCTAACAACGTTAGCCTAAAGGGCTTTCAAAACTGCTCGCATGTCACCAACACCAACACCTCCTACCTCTCGGAGCGGGACTGACCAATCAGAACACAGCGTCCTACCTCTCGGAGCGGGACTGACCAATCAGAACACAGCGTCCTACCTCTCGGAGCGGGACTGCTCCACCAGCAGGGCGATGAGGGCGATCATTTTCTCCAGGGCGGCGGCTGCGGACAAGTGTCTCCTCCTCGTCCTCCTCCCTCCTCACTCACTGAGCGGCAGTCATTTTCTGAGCCGCTGCTCGGTACATTGTCAGACGCGAAACAGAACCTAATTTGGTCCCTGGTCCATGTAGAAAGCGCCATTACTGCTCTGAGAAGAGCGGACTGTCTGCGAATCAAACCACATCAGGTAGGGGTCTTCTAAACTCCTAGCAGTGGGGCTCGATCCACATGAGCTACGCAGTCCAACCAATCGGACGCGATCCTTTTCCTGGATGCAGAACTGCCATAGTGCGTAGAAGAGCTATAGCAGGCGTCCTACCTCTCGAGGGACCAACTCACAAGTTCAGGGCCGGAGGGCTTTCGGATCAACTTTTCTCCAACAACAGTGTGTCGACAATTTGACTCAACTCGCAAGATCAAATGTCCTCCGATCTACGTCCCCTCCTCCGCAACGACGACGGAATCAGCTCGCGAAGCCTTTCCACTCATTAGAGAAGCTGGGGAACAGCAGTGTATGGCCCTCTACGACATTCCTACACAGCGCTGCTAGCAAGACCCTACTCATCTGTCCAACTTGACTCAAAATGTAAATGCACACTTATGGAATGCCATGGAAGAGACGGGTCCACACGGCATACAACTGATGCAGACCGACAACTTTAGCACCGAATGATACCGGGTTGGTATGCATACGGCGACGATCATTGGTTTTAATAAACGTCTTCCCCAGCTAGTGGAAAGATCGGGCGTATTCTTGCAGAGGCACCATCAGGCTGACTAACCAACATCTAATTAGACAAGTACAATCCAGATTATAACACTTACATCTATGTTAAATTAAATTCAGCTTCCACAGAACTTGACAATCAACAACAGGTAAATCTTGGACGTAGGATAGGTATTCTAACGATGTATAGGCTCGTCCAGTCAGCCATGCGGCGACTTCGGATCCAGACTTCATGCAAAGTTCTGGGCCGGAGGCTTGCGTATAACGCACTCTTTTTCGATACAGTTGCGGAACAGACCCGGAACACCAAACTGATGACAAACGTCTTTGAGGAGGGCCGAACGAGTCACCCCCGCTGCCAGACGAACGAAGAATCCGAACAAAAGCTTCGAACGCCGGGTTGCGCTTCAGTCTTCAATGAAACAGACAAGAGCTAATTTGCCCGCTTGTGAAACGCCGTAAGGGGAACTCGCGATATACGAAGAGGTCACTAGGTCCTAAAAGACCCATATCTGCCAAACGACTCAATAAATGATTGAATCAAATACAAACTTATTGTTTATCACCATGAAAGAGACGGTTGTTCACCACAGCAGTATAACCAACCACATGGTAGCATTAGCGTGCGGTTTGGCCTACCTCCTCCTCGCCCATCTTGGCGAACTCGTAGAGGAAGGCGAAGTACTCGGTCAGGTGCTTGCTGTGGGGCTTCACGCCGTGCTCCATGATGGACAGCAGGGTCTTGACGAAGCGCGTCACACAGGAGCGGCTGCCCATGTCCTCCACCGGCCCGTCCATGTCATCAGACCTGGGAGGGAGGGAGGAGGAGGGAGGGAGGGAGGGAAGGAGAGGGAAGGAGAGGGAAGGAGAGGGTGAGGGAGGGACAAATACAGGTTTATATATATACACACAAGGACATAATATAACATTGAACATATACAATTCATAGGCCATGTTAAGTATATGAGCATATATTCACATGTATTGTCACATTGACACATGAACATACCCGTCCTCCATGCCCGGCTGCAGGTACAGGTGGGCGTGCACCGGCCTCAACCTCTGGATCACATGAATACACAACCTCTGGAACATCTGGAACAATACACAACTGGATGTCAGCTGGGGGCGGGGGGGTGTGTGAGAGAGAGAGAGGGGAGACAGAGAGAGACAGAGAGAGAGGGGAGACAGAGAGAGACAGAGAGACAGAGAGAGAGAGAGAGTACAGCAGGAAGTGTGTGTGTGTCTTGCCTGTCTAACGATCTGATTGGGACACTTGATGAGGATCTGCATGGGCCACCAGTTGTCATCAGCCATGCGGTCCAGAAACCACTGGAGAGAACCACAGAGGACACGATGGACAAGGAAAACAGGGACAGAGAGTGTGTGTGTGTGTGTGTGTGTGTGTAGTGTGTGTGTGTGTGTGTGTGTGTGTGTGTTTGTGTGCGTGTCACCTCGCAGGCTGCCTGGCTGTTGTTGAACTGTTTGGTGAGGAGTTCGATCCACTGCAGCATGGTGGGCTGGCGGACACAACAAACACGTTACCATGGAAACACCTCATAAAGCTGTCTGGGCCTCATAGAGCCAGTCTGGGCCTGGTAGAGGTGGTCTGGGCCTGGTAGAGGTGGTCTGGGCCTCATAGAGCCAGTCTGGGCCTGGTAGAGGCAGTCTGGGCCTCATAAAGCCGTCTGGGCCTCATAAAGCCGTCTGGGCCTCATAGAGCCAGTCTGGGCCTCATAGAGCCGTCTGGGCCTCATAGAAGCCGTCTGGGCCTGGTAGAGGCAGTCTGGGCCTCATAAAGCCGTCTGGGCCTCATAAAGCCGTCTGGGCCTGGTAGAGCCAGTCTGGGCCTCATAGAGCCGTCTGGGCCTCATGAAGCTGTCTGGGCCTCATAGAGCCAGTCTGGGCCTGGTAGAGGCAGTCTGGGCCTCATAAAGGCACTCTGGGCCTGGTAGAGGGCGGTTGGTGGACTCACCTTTTCCTTGGAGTGGATAAACGTCTCGAGGACAAATGATGTGCTGAGCTGTGAACCAACAGGACGGACAACAACGTTACAGCGACGTCACGGCGGGAAGATATACTGATGATTTGGGCGATTGTGTTTTGTGCTGCAGTAGACGTTTGTGTGTTTTGTGAGGACTTTGCTCAAACATATCGCTGTATATGTGTAGTGTTATTATATTGACTTACGGCTAACTTAGAGTTAATGGTTTGTGAAGACTATGGGATATAACTAGCGGTTTAGTGTTTGTGTTTAGTGAGGGCACTACACCGCCAGCTTTAGCTATGGATGTTTGGTCAGGACTGCGCGCTAACTTTAGCTTTAGTGTTTTGTGGGGACACTAGGTGTTTGGAGTGCGTCTCACCTTGGAGGTCATCAGGGAGATGGCTTTAGGGTCTGGTAAGGTGCTGGGGATGCTACTGCAGAGCTGCCACATAAAGCTGTGGACATGAGACACACTTTAACCACTCAGCCCACTTTGAAGTCAAAGATTAACTTGAATCAAATCAGAGCTACAATCCAAGCGATGATTTTGTCACCTACCCAAAATATGTGTGCTCGAATATGTTCTTATCCTGGAGAAACTGCATGTTGTCCTGCCAAATCCACTGCAGAGCATCGGTTTTAAGAATACAAAATGATTACGAACATTTAATCTAGGGATGCACCGATACCGATACCAGTATTCGGTATCGGTCCGATACTGTGCTCATGTACTCGTACTCGTACTCGTTAAACTACTCCGATACAACCGCACCGATACCACTTTGGCAACGCAACGTTAACCTTGTAATATTCTTAGCCAAGGAATATTGAAATAAAGAGATGCAACCGAGTTGTCGTTTATGGATGTTTAATAGAAACTGAGCCTGGTACCGAGCATGGGCGGAGAATTTAGTGGGGACGCTGGGGACATGTCCCCACCAATTAACGGAGCACCCCCCCCACCCATCAGAACCGCGAATTAAACGGAGCACCCCCCCCCATCAGAACCGCAAATTAACGGAGCACCCCCCCCCCCCCAGAACCGCAAATTAACGGAGCACCCCCCCCCATCAGAACCGCGAATTAACGGAGCACCCCCCCCATCAGAACCGCAAATTAACAGAGCACCCACCCCCCCCATCAGAACCGCAAATTAACGGAGCACCCCCCCCCATCAGAACCGCGAATTAACGGAGCACCCCCACCCCCAGACAAAAAATAACATGTTTTCAAAGTCATTAGAACTGTAATGGTTTTATTAAGTACTCGTATCGGTATTCGGTATCGGCAAGTACCCAAATGTAAGTACTTGTACTCGTCTGAAAAAAAGTGGTATCGGTGCATCCCTAGTTTCAGCCGAAGGCATTTTGTGCATGACAGTACTAGAGTACTACTGCATGGTAATAGGTTGAATCCTCTGTACAAAAAAGGAAAAGGTCTTTTGTGTGAATATTTTGAGCGTCCCGGCTCACCTCGAGGAGATCAGGAGAAACGTTGAAGCTGAAGTCCTTCCCGTTCTCCTCCTCCAACTCCACTCTCTTGTAGAAGAGCATGTAGGCACTGTGGGTCTACACACACACACACACACACACACACACACACACACACACACACACCACACACACACACACACACCACACACACACACACACACACCACACACACACACACACCACACACACACACACACACACACACACACACACACACACACACACAAATGTCTCCTCTCCTCCTCATCCCTCTCTCCTCACATCATGTCTCCTCTCCAAACTAACTCACCATCTAGCTTTAGTGTTGAAGTTAGAACACAAAAAAATGCCTACATGTATATTCAATATATACAGCTAGTATCCAAGCAACCTAGCAATTATGAAACTCTTTCTATTAGCCTTGTAACTGTATGCTGTTCTTAGGCCAACGTGCGTCCTGCTAAACGGCTCCACCCAGGGGACTCCAAGCAGCCTACCGACCCCACGGACCCAGCAGGCCCCAGTAGGACCCAGCAGCCCCCAGTAGGACCCACCCCATCCATCTCCTCACCTTCTCAAAGGAGAAGTCCATGAACTTGTCGGTGACCGAGTCGTACGTTTTAGTCTGAAAGGAAGGAGCAGCAACGACAGGGTCAGGGTTGAGGCTAGTCTCACACAACAGACACCAGATTACTAGTCTGGTGGCCGGGTGTTTCCTGGAGCACCACTCACCGTCATCTCTCCCCCGAAACACTCGGACGCCAGCTGGGCCGAGTCGAAGGACTTCACCTCGGCGTCGTTGAACAGGTACCTGGAACAACAACGAGATCATTATTATTATTAATAATATGGATAATAATAATAATAATAATAATAATAAGCAATATTATTGCTCCATGCTGGTGTTTTCTGGTGGTCTGTGGTTCTGCTCACCACTTGTTGTTCTTGTAGGCGTGGGGGTTCACGATGTCCCGGATGAAGCTGTAGTAATGGCCGCCGTCCGCCGTGCCCGTGTGCACCGTGACGCCGATGAGGTCGTACTCGTAGCTCTCCGCCCCCGGAGCCTCGCCCTCCTCCCGGAAGCCTATGGCACATCACGCCACTCAGTTCATTACATCATTACGTCATGCAGGTCATTATGCCAGTTCTACTAAGGACCCGGTTCCAAATTTCTCAAAACCCGAAGATCACTAAGGTTCGAGTTGCAATGTTAGTTCGAGACTAACATTGTTTTGGTATTTCTTCTACTCGACCCGTACACCCACAGCGCAGCGTCACAGCAGTGATATACTGACCCCCACTGGGGGAAAACATGACGCTAGTCCCATAATCTATTAGATTTTTGTTTATATAATAAAATGACAAATATTCAAAAATCATGACCCATCCCTACATCAATCATATATAGTTTTTTGCACAGTAAAATAGACAGTCAAGCAATAAAAGCAATCGCAATTCTCTTAAGGGTTTTCTTTGTCATTTAGTCTCGAAAATGCTATCAATAAAGAAAAATTAACGATCCCCATCCCTAGTCATTATGGCACAAAAATAATGAAATATGTACAAATGGATAAAATTAATAAATGAATTGAAAAAATACAAAAACAATGATTCTAAAAAATGAAATAAAGAAAGGAATCCATGAGAGCCCCACCGTCCTTGCGCTCGCCCTTGCCCATGAGGAAGTCCTCGGTGTAGGTGGTCATGTTGAGGCGCAGCGGGAACGAGAAGTGAGTGTTCACCTTCTCCTTCATCATGGTCACCATGTTGAACGTGTAGCGCATCGTGTTGAAGCTCAGGATACGAGGAAGCTTCTTGAAGCAGGCCCTGGGGGGGGGGGTAGAGAGACCATAGATAAGGAATACTCCATAAAGCAAACTGCTCAGCTGTCGCCTCTCAACTGCGTCAGAACTAGAGGTTCTTCTCATGTCCGGAGCAGTCCACTGACCTCTTCTCGGCGCGGACCTTCTTGCCACACTGGGAGCAGGTGTACATGTTGTCTCCCTCCAGGGTGTCCTTGATGGTCACCTCGTCCAGAGACTCCTGCAGACACCCACCACCCAGTTAGTGTTGGACATGGACCTGAAGACTCAACATCACCAGTAGGGACCAGGAGACCGTAGTCCAGGAATATCCTCACACAACTCATCCGTCAACAAAGACTCACGTAGATGTTCTTCATGTCGGCCACCTGGCAGCGCACCGTGTAGAACTCCTCCGCCGTCTGGCTGACGTGGTCGCAGTCCTGGGGGACACCAGAGGACCCGTTAGACCCTTCAACCCTGCGACCCTCTGCTCAGGGCCTATGGTCGTAGCAGCACAGGCTCAGAGCTAAACACTAAAGTACTGGTCCAGAACTCTAGTCAGCCAGCAGGAGCTCTTACCCAAAGTGACTTGGCCAGGGACTATTGGATACAACCCAAAGTGACTTGGCCAGGGACTAATTGGATACAACCCAAAGTGACTTGGCCAGGGACTAATTGGATACAACCCAAAGTGACTTGGCCAGGGACTAATTGGATACAACCCAAAGTGACTTGACCAGGGACTAATTGGATACAGCCCAAGTGACTTGGAGTGACAGGATACACCACTCTTGAAGACTTATTGGTGGTATTTACGCGCAGAGTGTTAGCGCCATTATGATCACTTTGGGCGTATCAATTAGTCCTCGTCAGCCTTGGTTTGTATCCATAGTCCTGTCAGTC
>PIJE02004972.1:20000-21754 GCA_002895965.2 Coryphaenoides rupestris | reverse complement strand
AAAACCAAGGCCACATCCCTAAAAAAAAAACAGCCATGGGTTTAGTTTGCTGTTTGGGATTTGGGCTTAAACTTAAAAAACCGGTAGGGGAAAAACTTTCGGATGTGGGGTTCTCCTTCCGGAAAATTAAAGGGGATTTTTGGGGCGACATCTTAAAAGCCCCAAAAAAAAAAACGGTTACGGGCTTTTGATCGAACCCCCATCACGGCGTGAAGGGCGGGCATTGAGGGCTTCTTCTTTCCCCCCGGGAAAGGGGCCCCCGGCATATTGTTCAGTTCCAAGTGTTTTTTTTGCCCCACGCCTTCCCTCTCTTGGGTTTCTTGGTTTTTTGAGGGGGCCGTGGGGGGGTTTTTCCAACGGTCTCCCGAAAGGGGGGAAAAAAAAAAACACGGGGCAAGATTAGGAATTTAGGAAAAAAGGAAAAAAGAGGAAAAAAAATGGGATTGAAATTTGGAGAAGAGAAAGGAGAAGGGAGGGAAAGAGATGGATTTAGAAATGTAGTTTTTTCAAAAGTGGGGAACTCAGGTTGGCGTTGTTTTGGCGTGTTTGTTTGTTTGTTTTGGGTTGCGCGTGTGTGTTTGGTGTTGGTTTTTGAAGGCCTTTGCAAATTTTTGCCAAAAATTGGAAAAACGGAAATTGGGGACTGGGTTTTTTGGGGAAACCTCAATGTCGGAACCTTCATTTCATAAATTTTTTTCCACCTTAGGTTTTGTATATCATCTTAAAAAAATTGCAATTGTAGGGTTTTTAGGGGTTTCATTTTTTTTTTGCATTCCAAAGACTATTTTTTGGTGGTGGTGGAATACAATTATTGTTGTGTGTGGTGGTGTGGTGGTGTGTTGTTGTTGTTGTGGTGGTGGTGGTGTGGTGGTGGTTGTGGTGGTTGTGTGTTGGTGTTGTTGTGGTGGTGGTGGTGGTTGTTGGTGTTGTTGTGGTGGTGGTGGTGTGGTTTTGGTGGTGGTGGGGTTGTTGTGGTGGTTGTTGTGGTTGTTGGTTGTGGTTGGTTGTTTGTGGTTGTTGTGGTTGTTTTGTTGTTGTGTTGTTTTTGTTGTTGTGGTTGTTGTTGTTTTTTGTGAACCCGTCTCTGGCAACAACATAAATGTATTTCCAAATCATTCCTCAATTGCTTAACAGGCTTGTAGTCCCTTTGCGCCATTGGGAACACCAAGGTCCCACGGAGGATTAAGTGGGGGTTACAAAACATACCTTCCCTCCCGAACGCTCTTCCACCCCTCCCTGCTTCCCAGCTTTAACTTCTTACGCGCCTAGAAACTCCCGCTCTAGAATTTATGTAAATAAATAACAACAGCTTCTCAACCCAGCTAGTCGTCTCTCCTAAAGCTCCCCAACCTGCGGACTCCGCCGACCCCAACTATTTTGTGGGGAGAGGCCTAATAAAAAAAAAAAACAAGGAGAGGGCACATCCCGCGCAAGGGTGAAATAAATGGATGAGAGAAGGGAAGAGCACCCAAAAGCCCCCGAACTACCTTAGACTCTTCTGGGCCTGTCAAAACCACACGTCTTGCTCATGTCTTCGGGTCCTCTGCCTTGTAAGTGGCCTCGTTGCTTCCTCGGGGTGATGTTTTCTCCCCCACCAGCGTTCTGCGGTAGGTAAATGATCTCAGCTCCACGTTAAATCGAATAACATTGAGAGTATTTCGCTCGGAAGCGTGTGGGGTGAACACGGTCAATATTGGGACCCAATTGTTTTCCTCTGCTAAGTCTGGTGTTGGTTGACTTGCTGGGGAGCGGCC
>PIJE02004972.1:12500-15000 GCA_002895965.2 Coryphaenoides rupestris | reverse complement strand
GGCGCACGACAGTGTGTGATGTGTGCTCGTCTCAGTGTAGTCAGCTAGATCGTGAGGTGTTGTGTGTTGATGTACTGTGTGCATTGTGGGTGTGCTGAGGTCCGAAACTCGGCCAGGCTGCGCCTTCTCCCAAGCTCAGAGAAGAGGTGCGACAGACATGGGGAGAGGCATCAGAAGTGACAGCACACACGCACGCACGCAGCACTCAGCACAAGCCCGCGCACACACACACACACACACACACACAAACACACACACGCAGCACACACACACACACACCGAAACTCCCACATACACATAGCCACCTTTCTAATACAGGCGAGCTCCAGCTCGTTAGCATATGCCAACGCCCCCTCCCTCAGTTGATGTGTGTGTGTGTGTTGTGTCTCAGTGTGTGTGTGTGTGTGTGTGTGTGTGTGTGTGTGTGTGTGTGCGAGTGCGTGTGTGTGTGTGTGTGTGTGTGTGTGTGTGTGTGTGTGTGTGTTGTGTGTGTGTGTGTATGTCTGTACCATGTTGTGTACGATTGTGTGTGTGTGTGTGTGTGTGTGTGTGTGTGTGTATGTGTGTGTGTGTGTGTAATGTGTGTGTTCGTGTGTGTGTGTGTGTGTGTGTGTGTGTGTGTGTGGGTGTTTATACACGTGGCTGCATTTGTGTGCATTTGATCGTTTCCCGTTCTGTGTGTGAATACATATCTGTGTATGTGCGTGCGTGCGTGTTTAACGTGCACACTTCTGTGTATTGGGGGGGGGGGCGTGCTACCGTCCAACGGCACCTCGCGGCTCCTGCCTCAAGTCAAGAGTGTGTTCTCGTGTTATCACGGTTCTACGCACAGCAGAACTGACCTGGGGCAGCAGAACCGCAGGGCAGCAGAACACACCTCCTGCTGTCTCCATTAAGACCCCATTGTCAGCTCTGGTGGAAAAATGTACGACAACAACTGCTGCCCACGCAAAACAAAGCCAGGATTACATGTTCCCCGTTTCCAGGGAACTGGTACAATTACACGCCCCTGCAGGTTTCCAGAGAAGCCCCGCTTGGTGATGTAATAATGGGGACAACATTGCGTTCAGGGAGGAGCTTAACATCTAAAGGGGGGTCACTTCAAAGGTAGATGTTAGCGGGTCCAGGTTGGTTCCATGGAGACATTGATGTAGATATGTCTGCCTTATATATGCTTGTGAATGCGGATTTTATAGCAGGGTCCCTTGGTTATATTCAACAGTAACATATCTGCACACACACACACACACACAACACACACACACACACACACACACACACACACACACACACACACACACACACACACACACACACAACACTGCACTACACACTCATGCCCCCCCCCCCCCCCCCCCCCCCCCCCCCCCCCCCCCCAGCTCCTAACCCCAGCATGAGGATTAAGTGCTCATTAGTGCTCATTAGTTAATTTCCTCTCCAGTTATTAGAGCTGGTCGTTAGGCTTCCTCCTAACCTCCACGCCGCGTCACTGTTCATTCAGAGCCATTCATCACACCACTGTAATCACACCGGGTAGAGAGAGAGAGAGAGAGAGAGAGAGAGAGAGAGAGAGAGAGAGAGAGAGAGAGAGAGAGAGAGAGAGAGAGAGAGAGAGAGAGAGAGAGAGAGAGAGAGAGTGGAGTGTGGAGACGGAGACACACACACACACACACACACCAGGGTAAAGGAAGGCCCCGGGGCCACGGCGTGCTGTCATATCAAGATAATTTATCAACTACAAATAACACACAGACACGCACGCACACCAACACACACAGCCAGACAAAGCTCACCCTTAAAATAATCCAAATAATATACACATACGATCCACATGTAAACCTGTACACCTTTTTAGAACCACTTCCTTCTTCATTGAGGGTTAAAAGATAAAAAAAAGTTTCTTTTTATTAAATTATTAAAAAAATATTTATTTGACTTAGATCTATAACACTGAGGGACACAGCGTTGTAGCACATTGAAAAGACAAGCACCAACGCCGTCGGGGCTCGGACGCGCTCGGACCCGGACACAGTATTATCAGAACGTCGCTACGTCACGACTTCACACCTGGACGGACTAACGGACTAACAGAGCTCTGCAGTCTGGAGAGCTGAGCGGACGGCGTGGGGCGCCCCCCCGACGCCCACTCCCAGCAGCAGCAACACAGAGTTAACAGAAACAATGGAAATGACATGAACGTTACGAGGAAAACTTCAATGTTACCGATAGTGGAGCGCTTTACGGCTGTGGGAAAACATCCCCGAGGGCCCGAGCATTCAGCAGGCGGCTCCAGCAGTTACAGCCTAGTCTAAATATCGCTCGGTGCCTCCTCACAATGTATGTTTTTTTTTAGAAACCCCCGAATGTGGTCGCAGTCCGCAGTGGCGCTAAGAGACGCTGCTGTACACTTATATAGCATAAATCCAGCTAGCTAGCGTGTCAGCTGGACACGGAGCGCGGGGGAAGGAGTTGAATACTCTGTGACCTGGGGTCCGCAGGG
>PIJE02004972.1:7500-10000 GCA_002895965.2 Coryphaenoides rupestris | reverse complement strand
GAGGGAGGGAGGGGGCGAGAGACAGAGAGAGAGAGAGAGAGAGAGAGAGACATAGATATGTTACATATAACTGCACAAATAATGCACTGCCGAAGATGAGACACACGTTAATACGTTTCTTTTTTTAATGGGCTTTTGTGACTTAAATGCGCTGTAGGTATAAGATCCAAGAGGTATTATTTGAGTGTAATTCGTGAGTTCAAGTCCGTTTCGAGTTGACTGCGCCTGCCTCTGTATGGGCCACTCCCGGCTCATTTCTGACCAATCAGAGCATCACTTCCCTGATTGCTTCGGGGGAATCCATTTTGCCTGTTGATCGCAGGTGCAACCATTGTTTCTTTTGGTTGTTTAGTTTCAAAATCTGGCTCTCCTCCACTTTCCTTCTCTCTCTCTCTCTCTCTCTGTCTCTCGCTCCCCCTCTCTCTCTACAACTCTCAAATCTTTATCGACAGCACCTTTAAGGGACAGGACAGCGGAGAGCGAGGGACAGGACGGCAGGACAGAGAAGGAGAGAGGGAAGGACGCACATCGTCGCACCGCAGCTGGGAGTTCACTCTTGGGACATCCAGCCATGCTGCCGCCATGACGGCTGTCTCTTAGGCTCAGGTGACTGCCAAGCAAGCGACAAACCTGTGTTTGCTGTGTGTGTGTGTGTGTGTGTGTGTGTGTGTGTGTGTGAGATGTCTCTTGTCATTTTAGCTACGAGTTAAACATCCAAACAAAAAACTCACAAATTAAGTGTCTTTTCCAACACACTAGTCTCTCTGGCAGATAAAGCACCAGAGAGGGACAACAACAACAACAACAACAACAACACACACACACACACACACATAAACACACACACACACACTACTTTTCTTCAAAAGAGGACGAGGGACAACTCTCTCTCTCTCACACTCTTTCTTCCACAAAGGCGTCCTCCGGTCCCCTGCGTCTTCACGGCACCTCCGTACAAAAACCCTCCAAGGGCCCCTTTTGTCCCCGGACACCTGAGCCAACACGTGTGTGGATGTGTGTGTGTGTGTGTGTGTGTGTGTGTGTGTGTGTGTGTGAAAGGGAGTGAGAGAGAGAAAGGTAGATAGAGATAGGGAGTGATTGTGAGCAATTGAGAGAGGGTGTGTATGACTTTATGTCCCTGTGGTGTGTGTGTGTGTGTGTGTGTGTGTGTGTGTGTGTGTGTGTGTGTGTGTGTGTGTGTGTACACTCATGCCAGACAGAGTGATGGATAGGGTTCTCATACATCATCCCTAAAGCAGCTTGTCAGCCCCTCGACATCTCTCTCTCTCTTTCTCTCTCTTCTCTATGCTATTATCTCTCTATCTATGCCTCTCTCTCTCTCTCTTTATGGATAGTCTGTATTGAACCTCTCCTCTCGGTCTCTTCTATCTCAGCTCCTTTGTTGTCGACCAACGGCTGCCTATCCTCGCCACCCTCCTGCATCAAACGTTCTGTAGTCCTGCGGTGGGACCTCACCTGGACACACACACACACACACACACACACACACACACACACACACACACACACACACACACACACACACACACACACACACACACACACACACACACACACACACACACACACACACACACACCCCCTTTCACACTTTGACTCATCATGAATACAACAACACTTTGGTGGGAAAAAACCCCAAAATGAAACGACAACACACTATTTAGTTTAGAAAGGTGGCAGTCAAAAAGTGCATGGCTTTGTTTTTTTGTATCTGGGAGTGGGGTGCTAACCCAATTATCCAACCCCAGAGCATTATGGGAGTGGGGGCGGGGGGGGTTTGGGTCAGTGATGAGCTGATGGTATCCACACAAGCCCCCTCCTGGGTGTGGAACCCTTAAAGACAACACAAGCGCAGGAGTGCTTTGAAAATGGACACTGGTGAGTCTCTCTCACCCCCCCCCACACACCCACCCCCCGCTTTCCTGCTGATGGGCCCCACAAAGAGATGAGGAAGGGAGAGAGAGAGAGAGAGAGAGAGAGAGAGAGAGAGAGAGAGAGAGAGAGGGTGAGAAGTCAAGGATCATCTCACACATCAGGAGGCCAGCGGTGAATGATGGCCAGGGGGGTCGGAGGTCAAATGGCTCCAGTCAGGAAGTGAAAGGGACTTTGAGTGACCATTATCTGTGGGAACCTCTCCCCGGTAACGGGCCAGACATTGATTTAACCTGGAGACGAAGGTGAGGAAGAGGAAGTGGGGGACACCTGAGCTGGTGATGGTCATGCTGTCATTGTAAAGCAGAGGGTCAGAGGTGACAACTTTTGAAGGTCTGTTTGTAATCGGGCTGAGCAATTAATTGAAATATGATCAAAATCCCAATATGGCCACGCGCACACACACACACACACACAGACACACACACACACACACACACACACACACACACACACACACACACACACACACACACACACACACACACACACACACACACACACACAGACACACACACAGACACACACAGACAGACACACATAAAAA
>PIJE02004972.1:0-5000 GCA_002895965.2 Coryphaenoides rupestris | reverse complement strand
AGACAATGAACAGTGTTTGTCGGAGCTGTCACTCAGGACCCCCCCCCCCGGCCCCCCCCTCCCGCCCCCCCAGAGTAGGAAGGAGGGGGGACACAGGGGCCACATCAAACAGGCGGCTGAAAGGGGGAACCCCGTTTAGGGGCAGGGCGAGACACGGCCTGCCACGCCCCCCGGGGGGTGAAGGGGAGTGGTATCACTGCCTGTATATGTGTTTAAGTAAATAAAGAGGCGTGTGGGTGTGTGTGTGTATTTATGATTAAGACATACAGACACACATACAGATAGACAGACAGATAAGATAAGATAAGATAAGATAGAACTTTATTAATCCCGAAGGAAATTCTTGTGCCAGGTTGCATAGCAACACAATACAATACAATAAGTAAGTACAATAAAAAGAGATTGCGTGTGTGTGTGTGTGTGTGTGTGCGCATTTGTGTGTAGCCTCTTTTATACAGAGATCCCGAAATGTAAACATCAAGAAAATCCATCATGATGCTGTATTTTGCCAGAGCCAAAAAAAAGCCGGCACAGTCCCGGGAACGGTGTGTGCTTATGCATAGCATGCCGGCGTTCCCGAATCAGAGGTAGTCAAGCGTGTTACATAACAGCGTGGATGCCTGGTGTGATGTATCGCTTTTCCAGGCGATAACGTTTGTGTTTTTGCTCATTTATCATATCCCAGCTGATGATGATGATGCGTAACATTACAACGGCGGCTTCGTGTGAGCAGCATGTTTTGTGTGATCAGAAGTACATCGCAGGATAAATGGAAAAAAATTGAAGAGATTGAAGAGATGCATTCGCACGCATAACTCGTCATCGGAACGCCACGCCCCATTCCCGGCATTCCCTCTTTTCCCTCTTTTACACAGACATCGATCCGGCTTCGTTACGGCTCTGTTACTACCTCCGATGCTGACATAAAGCCCCCATCCCGCGTCCCGGAAGGCGAGGCACAATAACACTGTAACACCCCCGCGACGAAAAGGGTGTGAAAAAGGGGCTTGTTTGCCTGTGTGTGTGTGTGTGTGTGTATGTGTGTGTGCGTGCTTGTGTATAAAACCACAACTGCCGGGGAGTGTCCGCTGTGCCCACGCCGCGTATAGCGTAGCAAAGCGTGTCTGCGTGTCTCGTTACCTTGAGAGCGCTGTGATGTGAATACAGGAGCACGTACACGTGCACGTGCTCGTGCACGTGCACGTGTAGGTTTGACAGTAAATACAAGCCCTCTCTGACTCACTCCCCCTCTAATCCCAGCCCCTTTTAAACACATGTAACAGTAGAGTCCATGCTGTATTCAATACTGGAGGCACCTTGGTTACTGTATCTAAAGCTGGGTGGGAAACTAGACACCTAGCCATTCCTGTACACACACCTCTCTCTCTCTCTCTCTCTCTCTCTCTCTCTATCTCTCTCTCCCTCTCTCTCTCTCTCTCTCTCTCTCTCTCTCTCTCTCATATATTTTTCAGGTAACTCTTTATGGTTAGAGTGATATACTCCGATAAAAAATATTAGGCATTAGTCATTAATTAGGGTGGAATGATTTACTTAATTACTTACTTACTGTTACATTCAAGTGTCCATGTTCTCATGTCAAGACAAGGGGATGACTCCCGGTACGCTGTAGTAATGAGTTCTCAAATGTATTGAGACACCAATCTAAGTCCACTGTATCAAAGAGTTTACTTTTTCTGCCATTGGCGAGACACAGAATATGTGTGAGCAGAACACGCAGCTACTAGTGTCGCGCAGCAAAACACACAAACTAAATCTGGTCTGGTTTCTCCTGGCGAGCAGCACCTGCCTCGGCCTAATTTAACCCTACACTCCTAAATATACAGTACAAATATACAGTACATATACTGCAGATAGTATATAAACATAGTACATATAGATAGTACACATACAGCACGCACATGCCATGGTATTTTTGTGTGTATGCACACACAGAAACACACACACAAAAATACAGACACACATACATGCAGACACACGCACACACACACACACACACACACACACACACAACTTTCTCTCTTGACCCAACTCTCTGAGAAACAGTTGTAACCGTAACCTACACCCACTCGGGATACTTATTTGGGAGCCTAGAGACGTGGCCCCCAGTGTCCACTTCCTCTCAATACGCTGACGCCACGAGAGAGAGAGAGAGAGAGAGAGAGAGAGAGAGAGAGAGAGAGAGAGAGAGAGAGAGAGAGAGAGAGAGAGAGAAGAGAGAGAGAGCGGGACCACAGGGCCAGAGTGAATGAGAGGCCGGGGGTCCGGGTGTCCGGGGACCAAGGCTAGCGCCGTAGCGGTAGCTTGGATACCATTACTGGTCATGGATCCCTGAGACATTAACATTCCCCCCCGAACGGCCCTACATCTGGCTGGGTCTATACACAAATAGCCTAGGTACCGAGCGCGCACGCACACACACACACACACACACACACACACACACACACACACACACACACACACACACACACACACACACACACACACACACACACACACACACACGACATTAGTGAGAACTCAATACTGTCCCTTCGCTACAAGCCAAACTCTGTGCTTTGGATGACAGAGACATCTGATCTACATTCCACTCCTATTCCCCTGGCCATGTGTGTGTGTGTACGTGTGTGTGTGTGTGTGTGTGTGTGTGTGTGTGTGTGTGAGTGTGTGTGTGTGTGTGTGTGTGTGTGTGTGTTGTGTGTGTGTGTGGTGTGGTGTGTGTGTGTGTGTGGTGTGAAGCGAGGACGTCTTCTGTTGAGTCAACAGTGCAGCATTATGAACATCTCAGGCTTGGCCATCTGATGACCGCGTTAGCTAATGACGGGTGAATCATTGATGAGTGACCAGCGAGGAGCTGGCAACCCTCTCGGAGTCAGCCTCTCTGTGACTGAAACATTACCCAGAGTGCTTTGCTGAAAGGACCCTGGAGCAGGCCCTCGTTGGCTCAGAGAGAGAGAGAGAGAGAGAGAGAGAGAGAGAGGGAGAGGGAGAGGGAGAGGGAGAGAGAGAGAGAGACAGGGGCAGAGAGAGAGAGAGACAGGGGCAGAGAGACAGAGAGAGACAGAGAGACAGACAGAAGCTGATAGAGCACCAAAAGGACCCAGAACTTTTAGTCCCAGGAACTACTTTTCAAAGGAACTAAAATGGGGTGGGTTCGCTTGAGTTCCCACCGCCAAGATTAGGCAAAATGTGTCCTTGGACGGATGAAAAAGCAACACATTTGCATAACATGGATGTATTACGCTGGGGAGAGCAGGGGAGGAGGAGGAGGAGGAGGCGGGTCTTACCCACAGACGGGGCCCTCCAGTGGTGCAGGGGACACTCCAGCGTGCCCTGCTGGGTTCGGCCGAACATGGCGGTGTAGATGGCGATCTGCATGCCGCGCTTACAGCTCAGCTTCATCCTCTCGTCTTCACATGCCACCTTGCTCTTATACTCGTCTGGATGGAGAGAGGGAGGTAGAGAGGGAGAGAGAGAGGGAGAGAGGGAGGGAGAGCTAATAAGCGTGTCATTATTTATGATAACTGAATGTGTGTAGAGACAATTGGACTGTAGTTAGGTCAACGTTTAAATATTTCTGAAGGGCTGTTCAGTGAAAGGCTTCGAGATGCAGTCGCGGTGACTTGTGAAGAAGTTTGTCTAATATCGATGTTCATGCTCTCTAAAGGGGGCCCTGAGAAGTGATTGTATCCATATAAGCCGTTTTCAAAAGTTGTCACGTGACTCGTAAAATTGTCCTGTGTGACCAATAGTGACATCACAAGTGGAGTTGCTCCACCCATATGTATGCCCAACTAGATACGTTTACCAGTTGGTTCAGTTCCACTAGTGTAATGGCGAAAGTTGCATTGACACTAGTTAGCATACAGTCGTAGATCTATGCCTAACGTAAGAGACGTCCAAGATCCCACGTGTCAGAGCTTCACCTGGACGTCTACAGTAACCCCCCCCCCCCCCCCCCCCCCCCTCCCCTCTCCTAACCCTAGCACTAACTTGTGTGTTTGTACATCTTGGCATCATTAATAGTACTTAGCATTGTTTAGCATATTGTATGTTCTTAGATGTTGGTAATGCACTCAGAATGACACTTCTGCTCTTATCCAGATATTATGCAGGAAACCTATCAATTAGTGAAACTCATTCTATTAACTTTGCAACTATGAATGCTTGAAACCTGCTCTATTCTTATCTTTATGTACCACAGTGATATATTGCTGTCTCCTTCAACAAATGTACTCTTTGTACGTTGCTGTGGATAAAAGCGTCTAGATGACACT
The DNA here is from genome assembly GCA_002895965.2 of Coryphaenoides rupestris. NCBI lineage: Eukaryota > Metazoa > Chordata > Actinopteri > Gadiformes > Macrouridae > Coryphaenoides > Coryphaenoides rupestris. Next base: position 702 of record PIJE02004972.1, on the reverse strand, counting down.
TTGTCACAATGACAATTTTAGTCACGCTATCATTTTGAAAAGGTTTGTAATGGTGACTCACTCTCACACCTGGTGGCATAATAGATAAATGGTAAATGGATTGCATTCATATATCGCTTTTATCTAAAACACACCCATTCATACACCGACGGCGGTGCCAACCATGCAAGGTAACAACCAACACGTCAGGAGCAGTTAGGGTTTAGTGGTGTCTTGCTCTAGGGACACCTCCACAACTGAAGCTAGGCAGGAGCCCGGAGATCAAACCAGTAACCTTCCTTTGCCAACAAACCCGCCTCTTACCTCCTGAGCTGTTGGTGACTGTGGTGTGCGGATGCAGCCTCCCCAACCCACCAGGGACACACACATACACACTGCAGTACACCACCCTACAGCTCAACACAAACACAACACCACACCAACACAACACAACACTGTGGCAGCTCACACAAACACAAACACTGGGTTGCAGCTCAACACAGACCCAACAAGCACTGTGCAGCTCAACACAACACTCAACACAACACACACACACACACACAACACACAACACAACACAACACTCAACACACACACACACACACACACACCTCACACACACACACACACACACACACACACAGTCTCAAACACACACACACACACACACACACACACCACACACACAGTCTCAAACACACACACACACACACACACACACCA
>PIJE02004971.1:17500-21757 GCA_002895965.2 Coryphaenoides rupestris | reverse complement strand
TACCATAACTATACAGCACCCTACATAACTCTACAGCACCCTACATAACTATACAGCACCCTACATAACTATACAGCACCCTACATAACTATACAGCACCCTACAGCACCCTACATAACTCTACAGCACCCTACATAACTCTACAGCACCCTACATAACTATACAGCACCCTACATAACTATACAGCACCCTACATAACTCTACAGCACCCTACATAACTCTACAGCACCCTACATAACTATACAGCACCCTACATAACTATACAGCACCCTACATAACTATACAGCACCCTACATAACTATACAGCACCCTACATAACTCTACAGCACCCTACATAACTATACAGCACCCTACATAACTCTACAGCACCCTACATAACTCTACAGCACCCTACATAACTATACAGCACCCTACATAACTCTACAGCACCCTACATAACTCTACAGCACCCTACATAACTATACAGCACCCTACAGCACCCTACATAACTATACAGCACCCTACAGCACCCTACATAACTCTACAGCACCCTACATAACTCTACAGCACCCTACATAACTATACAGCACCCTACATAACTCTACAGCACCCTACATAACTATACAGCACCCTACATAACTCTACAGCACCCTACATAACTATACAGCACCCTACATAACTCTACAGCACCCTACATAACTATACAGCACCCTACAGCACCCTACATAACTATACAGCACCCTACATAACTATACAGCACCCTACATAACTATACAGCACCCTACAGCACCCTACATAACTCTACAGCACCCTACATAACTATACAGCACCCTACATAACTATACAGCACCCTACATAACTATACAGCACCCTACAGCACCCTACATAACTCTACAGCACCCTACATAACTATACAGCACCCTACAGCACCCTACATAACTATACAGCACCCTACATAACTATACAGCACCCTACATAACTATACAGCACCCTACATAACTATACAGCACCCTACAGCACCCCACATAACTCTACAGCACCCTACATAACTATACAGCACCCTACAGCACCCTACATAACTATACAGCACCCTACATAACTATACAGCACCCTACATAACTATACAGCACCCTACAGCACCCTACATAACTATACAGCACCCTACATAACTATACAGCACCCTACAGCACCCTACATAACTATACAGCACCCTACATAACTCTACAGCACCCTACATAACTATACAGCACCCTACATAACTATACAGCACCCTACATAACTATACAGCACCCTACAGCACCCTACATAACTCTACAGCACCCTACATAACTATACAGCACCCTACAGCACCCTACATAACTATACAGCACCCTACATAACTATACAGCACCCTACATAACTCTACAGCACCCTACATAACTATACAGCACCCTACATAACTATACAGCACCCTACATAACTCTACAGCACCCTACATAACTATACAGCACCCTACATAACTATACAGCACCCTACATAACTCTACAGCACCCTACATAACTATACAGCACCCTACATAACTATACAGCACCCTACATAACTATACAGCACCCTACATAACTCTACAGCACCCTACATAACTATACAGCACCCTACATAACTATACAGCACCCTACATAACTCTACAGCACCCTACATAACTATACAGCACCCTACATAACTCTACAGCACCCTACATAACTATACAGCACCCTACAGCACCCTACATAACTCTACAGCACCCTACATAACTCTACAGCACCCTACATAACTCTACAGCACCCTACATAACTCTACAGCACCCTACATAACTCTACAGCACCCTACATAACTCTACAGCACCCTACATAACTATACAGCACCCTACATAACTACAGCACCCTACATAACTCTACAGCACCCTACATAACTACAGCACCCTACATAACTATACAGCACCCTACATAACTCTACAGCACCCTACATAACTCTACAGCACCCTACATAACTCTACAGCACCCTACATAACTCTACAGCACCCTACATAACTATACAGCACCCTACATAACTCTACAGCACCCTACATAACTCTACAGCACCCTACATAACTATACAGCACCCTACATAACTATACAGCACCCTACATAACTATACAGCACCCTACATAACTCTACAGCACCCTACATAACTATACAGCACCCTACATAACTCTACAGCACCCTACATAACTATACAGCACCCTACATAACTATACAGCACCCTACATAACTATACAGCACCCTACATAACTATACAGCACCCTACATAACTCTACAGCACCCTACATAACTATACAGCACCCTACATAACTATACAGCACCCTACATAACTATACAGCACCCTACAGCACCCTACAGCACCCTACATAACTCTACAGCACCCTACATAACTCTACAGCACCCTACATAACTATACAGCACCCTACAGCACCCTACATAACTATACAGCACCCTACATAACTATACAGCACCCTACAGCACCCTACATAACTATACAGCACCCTACATAACTCTACAGCACCCTACATAACTATACAGCACCCTACATAACTCTACAGCACCCTACATAACTATACAGCACCCTACATAACTCTACAGCACCCTACATAACTATACAGCACCCTACATAACTATACAGCACCCTACATAACTCTACAGCACCCTACATAACTCTACAGCACCCTACATAACTCTACAGCACCCTACATAACTATACAGCACCCTACAGCACCCTACATAACTATACAGCACCCTACATAACTACTACAGCACCCTACATAACTCTACAGCACCCTACAGCACCCTACATAACTATACAGCACCCTACAGCACCCTACATAACTATACAGCACCCTACATAACTATACAGCACCCTACAGCACCCTACATAACTCTACAGCACCCTACATAACTCTACAGCACCCTACATAACTATACAGCACCCTACATAACTCTACAGCACCCTACATAACTATACAGCACCCTACAGCACCCTACATAACTCTACAGCACCCTACATAACTATACAGCACCCTACATAACTCTACAGCACCCTACATAACTCTACAGCACCCTACATAACTATACAGCACCCTACATAACTCTACAGCACCCTACATAACTATACAGCACCCTACATAACTATACAGCACCCTACAGCACCCTACATAACTCTACAGCACCCTACATAACTCTACAGCACCCTACATAACTATACAGCACCCTACATAACTATACAGCACCCTACAGCACCCTACATAACTCTACAGCACCCTACATAACTATACAGCACCCTACATAACTATACAGCACCCTACATAACTCTACAGCACCCTACATAACTATACAGCACCCTACATAACTATACAGCACCCTACAGCACCCTACATAACTCTACAGCACCCTACATAACTCTACAGCACCCTACATAACTCTACAGCACCCTACATCATCTTACACCACCCTACACCACCCTACACCAACACCAGCTCATTTCTCTCTCTGCTTCTTCTTCTCTCATCTAAAATCGTCCACTGTAATACATCTCCGGCCTCAGAGCCTCCAGGGATGCGTGGCCTACAGCCCCTAATCCTCTTAGCGTGGCTCCTCCTCCAGCGAGGAGAGGCCCGCCTCTCCCTGGGGCCTCCAGATGTCCTCAGGCCGCGGGCTCCCCGGTTAATACCTGCTAATCCACCGCTAATATGGAGAACAACGGGCGCAGAACAACAGTCTGTTGAGCAGAGTTCACACCTGCAACGCAATCTGAGTCCAGAGTGGTCCCAGAGTACACATCCCAAAGCACACTGTACTGGAGTGTGGCAAGACACCACCTAACCCTACCTGCTCCTCCTCCTAGCTAAGTGTGGAGGTGTCCCTGAGCAAGACACCACCTAACCCTACCTGCTCCTCCTAGCTAAGTGTGGAGGTGTCCCTGAGCAAGACACCACCTAACCCTACCTGCTCCTCCTAGCTAAGTGTGGAGGTGTCCCTGAGCAAGACACCACCTAACCCTACCTGCTCCTCCTCCTAAGCTAAGTGTGGAGGGTGTCCCTGAGCAAGACACCACCTAACCCTACCTGCTCCTCCTAGCTAGTGTGGAGGTGTCCCTGAGCAAGACACCACCTAACCCTACCTGCTCCTCCTAGCTAAGTGTGGAGTGTCCCTGAGCAAGACACCAACCTAACCCTACTGCTCCTCCTAGCTAAGTGTGGAGGTGTCCTGAACAAGACACCACCTAACCCTA
>PIJE02004971.1:0-15000 GCA_002895965.2 Coryphaenoides rupestris | reverse complement strand
GAAGAGAACGAAGAAGGGAGAGGGAAGAACAATAGAAGACAGAGAGAGAGGGAGACATTAGAGGACAGGAGAGGAGAGAGACAGAGAGGGGAGGGGGGTGAGGGGGGAGACACTGAGGCCGATGAGAGAGTGACAGACAGAGAAAGAGGTAGAGAGAGAGAGAGTTGTGAGAGGTAGAGAGACAAAGAGGAATAATTAGTCTCAGTCCATTAGTGTGCTAAAAGCCCTTGTGATGGGGTCTCGGGGGTCTCGGGCGGGGGGGGGGGGGGGGGGGGATGCTCTAATTGAATGAAATGAGCGGCGTCCTTTTATTTAAGGAGCCGCTTCAGGAAACAAGTCTGGGAGACGGACTGCCCTCGCCCTAACCTGGTCCTCAACTCAACACATCATTTGGACGCAACAACCACAGTCTGCCTAACTGGTCTACTGGGAGACTGCCACTAACCCACAGTCTGCTACTGGTGATTCTACAGGGAGCTGCCCACTACAACCACAGTCTGCTACTGGTGGTTCTACAGGGAGCTGCCCACTACAACCACAGTCTGCTACTGGTGGTTCTACAGGGAGCTGCCCACTACAACCACAGTCTGCTACTGGTGGTTCTACAGGGAGCTGCCCACTACAACCACAGTCTGCTACTGGTTCTACTGGGAGCTGCCCAGCAGAACCAGTCTGCAACCCCGACCTGCTCCTTGTTGAAATGTATCAGAAACCACTGAAAGTTGCTTTGGATCAACATATGCTAGATACTGTATCTATGATTTGTAGATGATGTTGTTCTGTCAACAAGTTCAGAACATTGTGGGCTTTAGAGGACTCTGGAGATCTCAATGTATTTCCATAAAACAACGCGTGGTTCTACAGAGAGCAGCGGGGGGGTCCTCAAGTAGTCCTCTCAAGTAGAAGGAAAGAAAAAAGTACTTCTATTAAAACGTAATAACGTCCTTCGGGATTAATAAAGTTCTATTCTATTCCATTCTTCTAAATATAAAAAGTAGGGAACTACCTTTTTAATTAAAAAGTTCCTTTGTTGTTTTTAATGTAAGTATTCAGTCGCATCAGTGATTTCAGGCAGGAGCCAATCAGGGAAGAGAGAAGCCCTAAATGGTCAGAAGTGAGCCGCTAACGGTCTGAAATGTAATCAAGCGATCACCAGTTAATTACAGAGCGTTCCACTCCGTGTTGATGGTTCCTTCATTTCCTTAAGGAATACGCAATCTACTCGAAAGACAGTAACTCCAGTCGCTGTAATTGGTCACCTGGCAGGTAAGTGAGGACCTGAGGGGTCTGGTTGGGAGCGGGTGGGCATACCTGGAAGGCCCCGTCGGAGATGCTGTTCAGCTGGTTGTTGGCCAGGATCAGGTGCCGCAGGTTGACCAGCCCCTGGAAGTGGGCGTCGTCCAGCGCGGTGAGGCGGTTGCCGTCCAGGTGCAGGGCGTGGAGGTCCTGCAGGTCGGCGAAGGCGTACGGGCGGATCTGGCTGATGGTGTTCCTGCTCAGGGTCAGGTGGATCTGGAGGGGGAGGGAGATATTACATTGATAATCAATAGATACGCAGCTAACACACACACACACACACACACACACACAGACACAGACACACAGACACACACACACACACACACACACAGACACACACACACACACACACACACACACAGACACACACACACACACACACACACACACACACACACACACACACACACACACACACACACACACACAGACACACACACACACACACACACACACACACACACACACACACACACACACACACACACACACAGACACACAGACACAGATTGTGAGGACTTGGACATTGTGAGGACTTGGACATTGTGAGGACTTGGACATTGTGAGGACTTGGACATTGTGAGGACTTGGACATTGTGAGGACTTGGACATTGTGAGGACTTGGACATTGTGAGGACTACCCATCTCCTTCCCTAGCTCCCTGTGGTCTACTCTACAGAATCCTCCCCCATCTTCAGGAGCTGCTCTTCAGACTCAACATCCACAAGCTGACTTGTTTCAACGTTTGCTATTGTTGTGGAATTTAGCAAAAACACTTCAGGAAGCAATTTGAAATGTGATCCGTGAACAAAGAGCACAAAATAATAATCATTCACGAGGATTCCTCCAGCGACTCTGCCCTCGTTACAGCGGTTGCTGAGGTGAGATGACGCAGAACTGGAGTCGTGATCGTCGGCTCTGATCGCTCGCGGCCTCTCGTGTCTCTCTGGAGGCCGGCGGTGTGGTGGACAGCAGAATGTCTCTCTGGAGGCCGGCGGTGTGGTGGACAGCAGAATGTCTCTCTGGAGGCCGGCGGTGTGGTGGACAGCAGAATGTCTCTCTGGAGGCCGGCGGTGTGGTGGACAGCAGAATGTTTGTGATATCGTGAGGACACACAGCACCACCACACCAGGGCTTCTCAAACTTTGCAATCTCGTGACCCAGAAGTCAATTCCTCCTCAGACCGGAGTGCTTCTGTCGCAGAAGAGCCACTCGAGCACCGAGGGTCGCTGTGTGATCGAGGTCGCGTGTCGCAGGCCCAGCAGCCAGCAGCCAGCAGCCAGCAGCCAGCAGCCAGCAGCCGCATCCTCAATCCAACCCTACGGCCGCGCCCACGCTGTGCCAGCACAGAATCCTATTTTAATTGAAGACGTGTCACATTCTGTTAGCACGCTGTGCACTGAATAGAGGTTCTTGTTGTTCTCAGATTGTCCACACCTCCTCGCCTCCAAAACAGTGGCAAATAATCCAAATGTAAATGGCTGTCACTGGTTTTATGAGCCTGTCACTGGTTTTATGAGCCTGTCACTGGTTTTATGAGCCTGTATGACAGTCACTGCTGTGTGTGAAATATTGAGAGAATTAACGTCGTTTATGTAACATCCTGGTAACAATGTGATATTGTTCATCATCAAGCCGTCTAACTTTAAGTTGCAGTGTTCTGAGGTTCTGATTGAGGCTCCTGAAGGGTTGAGAACGCCTGCTTTAGCATGGAGGCTATGAGCATCTAGTAGCATAGCGTGTAGCTCGGTAACATTTGAGCGTTTAGTGGATTAGCATCCGGTGCCGGAGGACGTGGTCCCGTGGTCTCTGCTTCCTGAGCATCCCCAGCTCGCGGGAGGGACTCTCCAGCCAAGACTAACATTGGCATAAAGAATTGATTACATTTCGGCTTCAAGCGGATTCTAATTATATCAGCTTTCAAGGTAAAAGTGCCACACGTCGCATATTTTAAAGTCAACACGGAGGGCTTTGTAAACGTCCGAAGAGCTGAATGTACTTTTTTAATAAAGTAAACCGTGTGTGAAGTTTAATGGATCAGGGCTTGCAGGCGATGCCAAACATCCAGATCACAGCGACCTTCCACTTGTAGATATTTATGACCGTCTGTGAATGAAACACGACCTCCACGCACAACACTGTGAGCTGTGATCATCGATTACTCCTCGCTATGGGCTCCCTGGTGCAGCTCGCTATGGGCTCCCTGGTGCAGCTCGCTCGCTATGGGCTCCCTGGTGCAGCTCGCTATGGGCTCCCTGGTGCAGCTCGCTCGCTATGGGCTCCCTGGTGCAGCTCGCTATGGGCTCCCTGGTGCAGCTCGCTATGGGCTCCCTGGTGCAGCTCGCTATGGGCTCCCTGGTGCAGCTCGCTATGGGCTCCCTGGTGCAGCTCGCTATGGGCTCCCTGGTGCAGCTCGCTATGGGCTCCCTGGTGCAGCTCGCTATGGGCTCCCTGGTGCAGCTCGCTCGCTATGGGCTCCCTGGTGCAGCTCGCTATGGGCTCCCTGGTTGCTGTCACTTTATGGTCGTTTAATGTACAGAATACACATAGTCTCTAAAAGTAGTGTTTACATTAAAAGCAACGACCTGTGTATGTGTGTGTGTGTGTGTGTGTGTGTGTGTGTGTGTGTGTGTGTGTGTGTGTGTGTGTGTGTGGTGCGTGCGTGCGTGCGTGTGTGCGTGCGTGTGTGTGTGTGTGTGTATGTGTGTGTATGTGTATGTGTGTGTCTGTGTGTGTATGTGTGAGTGTGTGTGTATATACTGAATATCTCAGCTATTATGCAGGCTACCTAGCAATTATGAAACTCGTTCCATTAACCTTGTAACTATGAATGCTCTAAACCTGCTCTATTCTTATCTTTATGTACCACAGTGATACATTGCTGCTTCTCCTTCAACAAATGTACTCTTTGTAAGTCGCTTGAGATAGTCGATTATAATCAATGGTAAATGGATTGCATTTATATCATCGCTTTTATCCAAAGTGCTTTACAGTATTGCCTCACATTCACCCATTCATACACCGACGGCGGTGCCAACCATGCAAGGTAACAACCAACACGTCAGGAGCAGGTAGGGTTAGGTGGTGTCTTGCTCAGGGACACCTCCACACTTAGCTAGGAGGAGCAGGTAGGGTTAGGTGGTGTCTTGCTCAGGGACACCTCCACACTTAGCTAGGAGGAGCAGGTAGGGTTAGGTGGTGTCTTGCTCAGGGACACCTCCACACTTAGCTAGGAGGAGGTAGGGTATATATTAGTGTATTCACCAGGCTGGACATGTTGGCGAAGTCTCGGTGCCGCAGGGTGGTGATGAAGTTGTCCATGAGCCTCAGCTCGGCGGTCTGCCGGTCGATGTTGGGCGGGACGAAGAGCAGGCCGGTCTTGGCGCAGAGCACGGTGTAGGAGGGCAGCAGGTTCTGACACATGCACCGCTTGGGACACAGCATGGAGGTGCAGGAGCCCGGAGGGGGCGCCAGCAGGAGGAGCAGGCCCAGCAGGAGCACCGTGGGCAGGAGGAGCACGGAAGAGAGGAGGTGGTCCATGGTGGCTGTAACCCTGGAGAAAGAGGAGGAGGAGGAGAGAGAGAGAGAGAGAGAGAGAAAAAGAGAGAGATCTCCCTAGTCTCTCTAGTCTCTCTAGTCTCTCTAGTCTCTCTAGTATCTCTAGTCTCTATAGTATCTATAGTCTCTCTAGTCTCTCTAGTATCTATAGTATCTCTAGTCTCTCTAGTCTCTCTAGTCTCTCTAGTCTCTCTAGTCTCTCTCTAGTATCTCTAGTCTCTCTCTAGTATCTCTAGTCTCCCTAGTATCTCTAGTATCTCCAGTCTCTCTAGTCTCCCTAGTCTCTCTAGTCTCTCTCTAGTCTCTCTCTAGTCTCTCTCTAGTCTCCCTAGTCTCTCTAGTCTCCCTAGTCTCTCTAGTCTCCCTAGTATCTCTAGTATCTATAGTATCTATAGTCTCTCTAGTCTCTCTAGTATCTATAGTATCTCTAGTATCTCTAGTCTCTCTAGTATCTCTAGTCTCTCTAGTCTCTCTCTAGTATCTCTAGTATCTGTAGTATCTCTAGTATCTCTAGTCTCTCTAGTCTCTATAGTATCTATAGTCTCTCTAGTCTTTCTAGTATCTCTAGTCTCTCTAGTATCTCTAGTCTCTCTAGTATCTCTAGTATCTCTAGTCTCTCTAGTATCTCTAGTCTCTCTAGTATCTCTAGTCTCTCTAGTCTCTCTCTAGTATCTCTAGTATCTGTAGTATCTCTAGTATCTCTAGTCCCTCTAGTCTTTCCATCTTCACCTTCGCCTCCCTTTCTCACTCCGCACAGCCTGTTGTGCTGTGTGGTGTGTGTGTGGTGTGTGTGTGTGTGTGTGTGTGTGTGTGTGTGTGTGTGTGTGTGTGTGTGTGTGTGTGTGTGTGTGTGTGTGTGTGTGTGTGTGTGTGTGTGTGTGTGTGTGTGTGTGTGTGCAGCTCAACAGCACCACCAGCTGGTGAAGCAGAGCATCCCATTGTAAACACCCTGCCTATTGTTTAGCTGCTTCTCTCTCGCTCTCTGCTCTGCTATCTCTCTCGACCTCCTCTCTCTCTCTCTCTCTCTCTCTCTCTCTCTCTCTCTCTCTCTCTCTCTCTCTCTCTCTCATGAGATTTGTCTTCATTTCTTTATTTTCTATTTTCCTGTTCCTCGTCAACCTTCTGAACTGCAATATTCACTCCGGTCTCCCACTTTCTAATCCTCCCCCCTCTCCTCACCCTCGCTCTCTCTCTCTCTCTCTCTCTCTCTCTCTCTCTCTCTCTCTCTCTCTCTCTCTCTCTCTCTCTCTCTCTCTCCATCTCTCTCTCTCTCTCTCCACTCTATCTCTCTCTCTGTGTCTCTCTCTCCTCCTCTCTCTCTCTCTCTCTCTCTCTCTCTCTCTCTTCCATCTCTCTCGTCTCTCTCCATCTCTCTCTGCACTCACCTCACTTTCTCTGCTCTGTGCTTGTGTGTGTGGTGTGTGTGGTGTGTGTGTATGTGTGCGTGTGTGTGTGTGTGTGTGTGTTGTGCTGTGTGTGTGTGTGTGTGTGTGTGTGTGTGTGGTGTGTGTGTGTGTGTGTGGTGGTGTGTGATGGTGTGTGTGTGTGTGTGTGTTGTGTTGTGTGGTGTGTGTGGTTGTGCCTGTGGGTGTGTGTGTGTGGTGTGTGTGTATGTGCCTGTGTGTGTGTGTGTGTGTGTGTGTGTGTGTGTGTGTGTGTGTGTGTGTGTGTGTGTATCCTCTCCAGATCCTCCATAAAGGAGTTCCTCTCCGTCCACGCGGCAGCAGACTCCTGAATATAAAACCTCTCCACCGCCTCTATCCTCATACCACCTCTCTCCTCCTCATCCTCCTCCTCATCCTCCTCCTCATCCTCCTCCTCATCCTCCTCCTCATCCTCCTGTCTATTCGATTTACTCTGAAAACACCAGTGTGTGTGTGTGTGTGTGTGTGTGTGTGTGTGTGTGTGTGTGTGTGTGTGTGTGTGTGGGGGTCTGTGTGTCTGTGTGTGTGTGTGTGTGTGTGTGTGAGGAATATCAGGGGAATCAGTGACGAGCTGTTCAGTCTCCTGATCTCCCACATAGCATCCTACTATACTGTTGTCATCCCCTCTCTCTCTCTCTCTCTCTCTCTCTCTCTCTCTCTCTCTCTCTCTCTCTCTCTCTCTGTGTCGGCATGTCTCTCTCTGTCAGCCTCTGGGAGCTAGCCTCTGGGAGCTAGCCTCTGGGAGCTAGCCTCTGGGAGCTAGCCTCTGGGAGCTAGCCTCTGGGAGCTAGCCTCTGGGAGCTAGCCTCTGGGAGCTAGCCTCTGGGAGCTAGCCTCTGGGAGCTAGCCTCTGGGAGCTACGTTAGCCTCCCCGTCCACGGAGCACGGAGGCTGCTCTCTCCTTGGCTCCGCCTCCCGCACGGCTGATAATTAGTGTTTTATTACGACTGGAAGCATGCATGGCTGCAGGAGACGTGTGTGTGTGTGTGTGTGTGTGTGTGTGTGTGTGTGTGTGTGTGTGTGTGTGTGATGATGTTGGTGTGTTAACAATATTAATTATTCATCATGTCCCCCGACTGCTGCTGCTGCTGCTGCTGCAGTAGTTTATTTGATCAGGAACCATGACTGTCTATCTGACCATCTGACTAGCTGACTGACTGTCTCTCTCTCTCTCTCTCTCTCTCTCTCTCTCGCTCTCTCTCTCTCTCTCTCNGGGAGACTAGAGAGACTAGAGAGACTAGAGATACTAGGGAGACTAGAGATACTAGAGAGAGACTAGAGATACTAGAGAGAGACTAGAGAGACTAGAGAGACTAGAGAGACTATAGATACTAGAAAGACTATAGATACTAGAGAGACTAGAGAGACTATAAATACTAGGGAGACTAGAGAGACTAGGGAGACTATAGATACTAGGGAGACTAGAGAGACTAGAGAGACTAGGGAGACTAGAGATACTAGAGATACTAGGGAGACTAGAGAGACTAGAGAGACTAGAGAGACTATAGAGACTATAGATACTAGAGAGACTAGAGATATTATAGATACTATAGAGACTAGAGATACTAGAGATACTAGAGAGACTATAGATACTATAGAGACTAGAGATACTATAGATACTATAGAGACTATAGATACTATAGAGACTATAGATACTATAGAGACTATAGATACTATAGAGACTAGAGATACTAGAGATACTAGAGATACTAGAGAGACTATAGATATTATAGAGACTAGAGATACTATAGAGACTATAGATACTAGAGATACTATAGATACTATAGAGACTAGAGATACTAGGGAGACTAGAGAGACTAGAGAGACTATAGATACTAGAAAGACTAGAGAGATACTAGAGAGTCTATAGATACTAGAAAGACTAGAGAGATACTAGAGAGACTATAGATACTATAGATACTAGAGAGACTAGAGATACTAGGGAGACTAGAGAGACTAGAAAGACGAGAGAGAGACTAGAGAGACTAGAAAGACGAGAGAGAGACTAGAGATACTAGAGAGACCAGAGATACTAGAGAGACTAGAGAGACTAGAGATACTAGAGAGACTAGAGAGACTAGAGATACTAGAGACACTAGAGAGACACTAGAGAGAGACAGAGAGAGACTAGAGAGTCTCCAGTGAGCTAGCGGCGCGTCTCCAGTGAGCTAGCGGCGCGTCTCCAGTGAGCTAGCGGCGCGTCTCCAGCGAGCTAGCGGCGCGTCTCCAGTGAGCTAGCGCCGCGTCTCCAGCGAGCTAGCGGCGCGTCTCCAGCGAGCTAGCGCCGCGTCTCCAGTGAGCTAGCGTGTGTGACGAGGCCGCATGTCGGCAGGGAAAGTGAACACCACTCGACGGGTCACATGGCTCCTGGCGGCGACGGCGCTGTAAAGATTTAAATAGAAAAGAATATCCCTGAACTCAGAATGAACAATCACGCTAGCTCCGCCAGCACTAGCCTCCTCTGCAGGCAACCCGCCCACACCAGCCTTGTCGGTGGGAGAGAGCGCTAGCTCTGCCCGCTAAATATGCAATCAACTCTGGGAAATTAAGCAGGGAAAGTGCTGCTAACACAATTTGGCTGTCAGCAGCAGAGATTAGCTGGGATCGCTTCCTTCACTCGTGCGCTCTCATTAGCGCGGTAGCTCAGCAGTTAGCCTTGCTGCCTCACAGCACGAAGCTACGGGGTTCAGGTTCAAACATGTGTCCTCCAAACATTGAACACACTAGCATAGCTTAGCTTGTTGCGCTACTTAGCGCGGACCGATGCTTGGCATGGTACGCTATTTAGCATTTAAGTCTACTTCAAATATGAGGCTACTTACAATGGTAGGATTCCAAGCCTTTTAGGCTACTTAGCACGTTAGCAGAGCAGAACATCATGTTGCAGGAGATGTTGGATAAGAGCAAGGTCTGGATGACAACGTTTAAACATATAAACTGTGCACAGCGGTGAAGACAGTTTCATCCAGATGTACAGCAACGTTTAGCTCGTGCTACTGAACCTGACGAAAGCCCAGAGAAGACATCTGAGATGCCCACTGAGATGTACATCTGAACCGACATCCACTCCCACAACATCCAGGAGGCAAAGTCCTGTTGTTTCCCTTCAGGTCTTCCTGGACAGACGGACTCAGAGAGCAACAATCAGAAGAGACGTCTTCTTGTCCATGTTGGCTTCATCAGGCGGGGCCCGGGATTGAGATGTATGCCACAATTTGAGCTTTTATGACGTGAAACAAATTGGCACATTGAGGTCATTAGGTTTTCTAATTGAATCCAATGATAAGCGTTGGTTATGACGGGCTAATCTGATTTTAAGTGGCCGCGGCTGACACACGCCGCGAACTGTTGGTGGAACATTTGGGACCCGAAGAAGTGTCCTCTTCATTTAGCCACGTAGCTCAACACGCTAACGACTAACGAGGAGGGAGGGTCACCAGGCTAGAAGGTCACGCCCTCGGACCAAGGGTGCAGGGAGCGTGAACGAAGGAGTTCGGGAGCATCCTTTGACCAAGGTGGTATAGGAAGTAACCTTGGACCGAGGCGGGAGGACCCATCCTTAGGAATGAGCCGGCACGCGATGTTTAATGCTCTCAGGGAAAGAGGTTCCTTCAAAGTAAACTTCGCTTCGGCGAGTGTGTAAGTGTGAGTACGTGATATGACGCGTATGGATTTGAAATCAATATTAATGACCTTCCTCGGGGGCTGACTATTGAGTTCTGACAAGTAGAGAGTGAGGGACATTTATATTAATGAAGCGAGAACAGCTGCATTCATACCAATCAGATGCGGCGTCTCCGGCAGCCACTCGGCAGCATGCATAATGCAGGGACGGCACGGTATCAAGTCACAAGCCATCCATCCCCGTAGCCCTTTCATCAGCGTTACCGTGCCGACGGTGACCACCCCCTCCCCCCAACCCCCCCCCCTCTCAGCTCTCAAACAGAGCAGAAAAACTCCCAGAATGCCCCTGGGAGCCTTCGGAAGGTTCCCCGCTCGGTGCCTACTGAGCGCGTGCGAGCCCAGAGTCAGCTTTAAACTTTCATCTTCTGGTGGTGGAGGACAGAGCTCTGGGTCCACACAGAGCAGGTCCTGGTGGGTCCACACAGAGCAGGTCCTGGTGGGTCCACACAGAGCAGTACTGGGTCAGTACTTTAGCTGATAGTACTCTAACTATACTCAAGAATACTACAACAGAACTGTGCCAGTACACTGTCAGTACTGAGACTAGTGTTCTAGGTCTGTACTGATCTGAGGAGTAGGGTGGTGCTGGGCTGGTCGTGGGGACAGTAGGGTGGTGTTGTTAAGAGACATTCGGGTGGTGTTGTTAAGAGACATTCGGGTGGTGTTGTTAAGAGACATTCGGGTGGTGTTGTTAAGAGACATTCGGGTGGTGTTGTTAAGAGACATTAGGGTGGTGTTGTTAAGAGACATTAGGGTGGTGTTGTTAAGAGACATTTGGGTGGTGTTGTTAAGAGAACATTCGGGTGGTGTTGTTAAGAGACATTCGGGGGGTGTTGTTAAAGAGACATTCGGGTGGTGTTGTGAAGAGACATTCGTGGTGGTGTTGTTAAGAGACATTCGGGTGGTGTTGTTAAGAGACATTCGGGTGGTGTTGTTAAGAGACATTCGGGTGGTGTTGTTAAGAGACATTCGGGTGGTGTTGTTAAGAGACATTCGGGTGGTGTTGTTAAGAGACATTCGGGTGGTGTTAATAGAGGACAGGCTCCATACAGGCTGCATAGCAATGAGAGTCTGATGTGATTCCATTACAGCTGCTAATGTCTGAGCAGCGAGAAGGATGGAAATAACTCTCCATAGCATGTGTGTGTGTGTGTGTGTGTGTGCGTGTGCGTGTGCGTGTGCGTGTGCGTGTGCGTGTGTGTGTGTGCGTGTGTGTGTGTGTGTGTGTGTGTGAGTCATTTTAATTATTCCTCGATCACTGACCTCTCCGCTATGAGGCGAACACTACAGCAAAGGGACAGTAAGGACATGATGTGAATACGTTGTATGTAGAGATACATGTAGAGATACATGTAGAGATATATGTAGAGATACATGTAGAGATACATGTAGAGATACATGTAGAGATATATGTAGAGATACATGTAGAGATACATGTAGAGATATATGTAGAGATACATGTAGAGATACATGTAGAGATATATGTAGAGATACATGTAGAGATATATGTAGAGATACATGTAGAGATATATGTAGAGATATATGTAGAGATACATGTAGAGATATATGTAGAGATACATGTAGAGATATATGTAGAGATACATGTAGAGATATATGTAGAGATATATGTAGAGATACATGTAGAGATACATGTAGAGATATATGTAGAGATACATGTAGAGATATATACCGTATGGGATTAGGATTATACAGTATATGGATGTGAGTATAAATATACACAGATCTATCTATAGATGACACCACAGGATGCATGACTATATATATATATATATATATATATATATATATATATATATATATATATATACAGTATATATATATGTATACAGTATATATGTATAAGTGGTGTGTGAGGCCAGAATGTATCTTCAGTGATGAATTATTAAACTCATGGTTATTAATAAGAGTCATGTGTGTCAGGTGATCCATAATGCCTGCAGATGTCTTCATGTCCGCCTGCGTGTTACGTGTGCAAATGTCCTATTTCCTATTTCAATTTAATGTGCTGGTGCAGGTGAGGACAGGTGAGGACAGGTGAGGACAGGTGAGGACAGGTGAGGACAGGTGAGGACAGGTGAGGACAGGTGAGGACAGGTGAGGACAGGTGAGGACAGGTGAGATCCCGGGCCGCGCCGCCGTGCCCACGGACGTCTGACTCATTGATCATTTGGGGAAAACATCCAAATCTATTTCAGGTGATTTGTTTGGAACGCCGCCCTCCAGGTATTGATCCCAACGCTGCACAACGCTGGAGTATTGATCAGTGGAGATGTTGCTCCGGGGAAAAGGAGGAAAAACCGGAGATGTTGGAGTCACAACTCAGAACGTCTGCATGAGGAGATCTGGACCACCTCTCTCCTCCTCCTCTCCTCCCTCCTCCTCCTCTCTCTCTCTCCTCCTCCTCTATCTCCTCCTCCTCTCCTCCTCCTCTCCTCTCCTCCTCCTCTCTTCCTCCCCTCCCTTCCTCTCTCCTCCTCCTTTCCTCCTCCTCCTCTCCTCCTCCTCTCCTCCTCTCTCCATGCTATCACTATATGCTATCTCTATACTACTATACTCTCTCTATCTCCCTCTCTCTCTCTATTTGATATCTCAATATGCTATCCCTTTATCTCTATATGTTATCTCTCTATATGTTATCTCTCTCTCTGTTATCTCTATATGTTATCTCTCTATATGTTATCTCTCTATATGTTATCTCTATATATGTTATCTCTATATGTTATATCTCTATATGTTATATCTCTATATGTTATCTCTCTATATGTTATCTCTCTATATGTTATCTCTATATGTTATATCTCTATATGTTATATCTCTATATGTTATCTCTCTATATGTTATCTCTCTATATGTTATCTCTCTATATGTTATATCTCTATATGTTATATCTCTATATGTTATATCTCTATATGTTATCTCTCTATATGTTATCTCTCTATATGTTATCTCTATATGTTATATCTCTATATGTTATATCTCTATATGTTATATCTCTATATGTTATCTCTCTATATGTTATATCTCTATATGTTATCTCTCTATATGTTATATCTCTATATGTTATATCTCTATATGTTATATCTCTATATGTTATATCTCTATATGTTATCTCTATATGTTATCTCTCTATATGTTATATCTCTATATGTTATATCTCTATATGTTATATCTCTATATGTTATCTCTCTATATGTTATCTCTCTATATGTTATATCTCTATATGTTATATCTCTATATGTTATCTCTCTATATGTTATATCTCTATATGTTATCTCTATATGTTATCTCTCTATATGTTATCTCTCTATATGTTATCTCTCTATATGTTATATCTCTATATGTTATATCTCTATATGTTATATCTCTATATGTTATATCTCTATATGTTATATCTCTATATGTTATATCTCTATATGTTATCTCTCTATATGTTATCTCTATATGTTATATCTCTATATGTTATATCTCTATATGTTATCTCTCTATATGTTATCTCTCTATATGTTATCTCTCTATATGTTATCTCTCTATATGTTATCTCTCTATATGTTATCTCTCTATATGTTATATCTCTATATGTTATATCTCTATATGTTATCTCTCTATATGTTATCTCTCTATATGTTATCTCTATATGTTATATCTCTATATGTTATCTCTCTATATGTTATATCTCTATATGTTATATCTCTATATGTTATATCTCTATATGTTATCTCTCTATATGTTATATCTCTATATGTTATCTCTATATGTTATATCTCTATATGTTATCTCTATATGTTATATCTCTATATGTTATCTCTCTATATGTTATATCTCTATATGTTATCTCTCTATATGTTATCTCTCTATATGTTATATCTCTATATGTTATATCTCTATATGTTATCTCTCTATATGTTATATCTCTATATGTTATCTCTCTATATGTTATCTCTCTATATGTTATCTCTATATGTTATATCTCTATATGTTATATCTCTATATGTTATCTCTCTATATGTTATCTCTATATGTTATATCTCTATATGTTATCTCTCTATATGTTATCTCTCTATATGTTATATCTCTATATGTTATCTCTATATGTTATCTCTCTATATGTTATCTCTATATGTTATCTCTCTATATGTTATCTCTATATGTTATCTCTATATGTTATATCTCTATATGTTATATCTCTATATGTTATATCTCTATATGTTATATCTCTATATGTTATCTCTCTATATGTTATATCTCTATATGTTATCTCTATATGTTATATCTCTATATGTTATCTCTATATGTTATATCTCTATATGTTATCTCTCTATATGTTATATCTCTATATGTTATATCTCTATATGTTATATCTCTATATGTTATATCTCTATATGTTATCTCTCTATATGTTATCTCTCTATATGTTATATCTCTATATGTTATCTCTATATGTTATATCTCTATATGTTATATCTCTATATGTTATCTCTCTATATGTTATCTCTCTATATGTTATCTCTATATGTTATATCTCTATATGTTATATCTCTATATGTTATATCTCTATATGTTATCTCTATATGTTATATCTCTATATGTTATCTCTCTATATGTTATATCTCTATATGTTATCTCTCTATATGTTATCTCTCTATATGTTATCTCTCTATATGTTATCTCTCTATATGTTATATCTCTATATGTTATATCTCTATATGTTATCTCTCTATATGTTATATCTCTATATGTTATCTCTCTATATGTTATATCTCTATATGTTATCTCTCTATATGTTATATCTCTATATGTTATCTCTCTATATGTTATCTCTCTATATGTTATCTCTATATGTTATATCTCTATATGTTATCTCTATATGTTATCTCTCTATATGTTATATCTCTATATGTTATCTCTATATGTTATATCTCTATATGTTATATCTCTATATGTTATATCTCTATATGTTATATCTCTATATGTTATCTCTCTATATGTTATATCTCTATATGTTATCTCTCTCTAT
>PIJE02004970.1:14990-17490 GCA_002895965.2 Coryphaenoides rupestris | reverse complement strand
TTCTATAATCTATCATCTATATTTTATAATCTATAATCTATATTCTATAATCTATATTTTATAATCTATATTTTATAATCTATATTCTATAATCTATATTCTATAATATATATTCTATATTCTATAATCTATATTTTATAATCTATATTTTATAATCTATAATCTATCATTTTTGGTCTATCTATATTCTATCATCTACATTCTATATTCTATAATCTATCATCTATATTTTATAATCTATAATCTATATTTTATAATCTATATTCTATAATATATATTCTATAATATATATTCTATATTCTATATTCTATAATCTATATTTTATAATCTATATTCTATAATCTATATTCTATAATCCATATTTTATAATCTATAATCTATATTTTATAATCTAATCTATATTCTATAATATATATTCTATATTCTATAATCTATCTATATTTTATAATCTATAATCTATAATCCCTCATCATCGTCATATTTCCGTTGCCATTTGGCGTCATTCTCTGAGCCGTTAGTCTTCATCATTCATCATTTTATTATTCTGCGTCCCGAACATGAAGAGCATCCGAGATGTCGTCATGCTTTCTGTTGTGGGAGCATAAGACGATAATAAGAATAAGAATAAGAAGAATAATAATAATAAGAAGAAGAAGAAGAAGAATAAGATAGAACTTGTTTCTCATTGGATAATAATAATAATAATAATAAGATAGAACTTGTTTCTCATTGGATAATAATAATAAGAGAACTTGTTTCTCATTGTATAATAATAATAATAATAATAATAAGATAGAACTTGTTTCTCATTGGATAATAATAATAATAATAATAATAAGATAGAACTTGTTTCTCATTGGATAATAATAATAAGAGACCTTGTTTCTCATTGTATAATAATAATAATAATAATAATAAGATAGAACTTGTTTCTCATTGGATAATAATAATAAGAGAACTTGTTTCTCATTGGATAATAATAATAATAATAATAATAAGATAGAACTTGTTTCTCATTGGATAATAATAATAAGAGAACTTGTTTCTCATTGGATAATAATAATAATAATAATAATAAGATAGAACTTGTTTCTCATTGGATAATAATAATAAGAGAACTTGTTTCTCATTGGATAATAATAATAATAATAATAATAATAAGATAGAACTTGTTTCTCATTGGATAATAATAATAATAATAAGATAGAACTTGTTTCTCATTGGATAATAATAATAATAATAATAATAAGATAGAACTTGTTTCTCATTGGATAATAATAATAATAATAATAAGATAGAACTTGTTTCTCATTGGATAATCATAATAATAATAAGATAGAACTTGTTTCTCATTGGATAATAATAATAATAATAAGATAGAACTTGTTTCTCATTGGATAATCATAATAATAATAAGATAGAACTTGTTTCTCATTGGATAATAATAATAATAATAAGATAGAACTTGTTTCTCATTGGATAATCATAATAATAATAAGATAGAACTTGTTTCTCATTGTATAATAATAATAATAATAATAATAAGATAGAACTTGTTTCTCATTGGATAATAATAATAATAAGAGAACTTGTTTCTCATTGGATAATAATAATAATAATAATAATAAGATAGAACTTGTTTCTCATTGGATAATAATAATAAGAGAACTTGTTTCTCATTGGATAATAATAATAATAATAATAATAATAAGATAGAACTTGTTTCTCATTGGATAATAATAATAATAATAAGATAGAACTTGTTTCTCATTGGATAATCATAATAATAATAAGATAGAACTTGTTTCTCATTGGATAATCATAATAATAATAAGATAGAACTTGTTTCTCATTGGATAATAATAATAATAATAATAATAAGATAGAACTTGTTTCTCATTGTATAATAATAATAATAATAATAATAAGATAGAACTTGTTTCTCATTGGATAATCATAATAATAATAATAAGATAGAACTTGTTTCTCATTGGATAATCATAATAATAATAAGATAGAACTTGTTTCTCATTGTATAATAATAATAATAATAAGATAGAACTTGTTTCTCATTGGATAATAATAATAAGAGAACTTGTTTCTCATTGGATAATAATAATAATAATAATAATAATAATAAGATAGAACTTGTTTCTCATTGGATAATAATAATAATAATAAGATAGAACTTGTTTCTCATTGGATAATCATAATAATAATAAGATAGAACTTGTTTCTCATTGGATAATCATAATAATAATAAGATAGAACTTGTTTCTCATTGTATAATAATAATAATAATAAGATAGAACTTGTTTCTCATTGGATAATAATAATAATAATAAGATAGAACTTGTTTCTCATTGGATAATCATAATAATAATAAGATAGAACTTGTTTCTCATTGGATAATCATAATAATAATAAGATAGAACTTGTTTCTCATTGTATAATAATAATAATAATAAGATAGAACTTGTTTCTCATTGGATAATCATAA
>PIJE02004969.1:0-21761 GCA_002895965.2 Coryphaenoides rupestris | reverse complement strand
AATGTTACAGTCTCTGGAACATAAGTTATGCGAGCTACAAGCTCGTATCCAATTCCACGGGAAACAAAGGAACAACTGGCATCATCTGCCTGACGGAGACATGGATGTCGGAGGGGTGGCGACTCAGCCATCGAGCCGACAGGATTTTCCGATAGAACAAAGACTCTCTCCGTAAAGGATCTGGAGGGGGGGTATGTCTCATGATAAACAGATCTTGGTGCAACCAGAGTCATGTGCAGACCCTCAAGTCTTCTGTCCCCGGACCTGGAGTAGCTGATGCTTATGTGCCGACCATTCTGGCTACGCGGGAGTTTACAGCAGTAACCGTGACTGCTGTGTACATTCCCCCTCAAGCCAACACGGACATAGCGCTTAAGGAACTTATGGGGCTATCAGCGAACAGGAGTCGGCTCACCCGGAGGCTGCTTTCATTGTGGCGGGGACTTCAATAAGCGAATTTGAAGAAAGTGCTTCCGAAGTTCTACCAACACATCACAAGCAACACACGGGGCGAAGCGGATCCTCGACCACTGCTACACCCCTTCCGGGACGGCTACAAGGCCCTCCTCCGCCACCGTTCGGCAAATCAGATCACCGCTCGATCCAACTACTCCCCGCCTACAGGGAGAGACTGAAGCAGCATCCAATTGCTGTGAAAGAGGTCCAATGGTGGTCGGACCAATCGGAGTCTATGCGGCAGGATATGTTTTGATCACGTGGACTGGGACATGTTCCGGCGTCGCGTCGGACATAACATCAGCGAGTACGCGTCCTCAGTCACCGGGTTCATAAAGAAATGCATAGATGACGTTGTTCCTACTAAATCCGTTCGGATTTATCCCAACCAGAAACCGTGGATTAATGGCGATGTTCGCGCCGCACTCCGCATGCGTAACGCCGCCTTTGACTCCGGGAATATGGTGGAATATAAGAGAGCCCGCTACGACCTCCGCAAGACCATCGGCTCTGCCAAGCGGGAGTATAAGAACAGGGTGGAGGACAAATTCAAGAGCCACGACGTGAGGGGTGTGTGGAAGGGGCTGCAGACAATCACGGACTTCAGAGGGAAAACCAGCGGTGTAGAGAACTCCTCTACCTCCCTCCCTGGCGAGCTAAACACCTTCTTTGCTCGGTTCGATGTGCGGCAGCCCGCCGAAGTCAGCGCTGCCTGAGGAGTCCAGCCTGCTGAACATCTCAGAGGCTGACGTGCGCAGAGCCTTCAAGCGGGTGGACATCCGGAAGGCGGCGGGCCCAAACAACATCCCGGGGCGCGTCCTCAGAGTCAATGGCACTTAGCATTGTTGTTCGTTCTCAGATGTTGTAGCATGCTTAGAATTGCACGCCTGCCCAGCTACTTATGCAGGCAACTTGGCAATTATGAAACTCATTCTATTCATCTCGTGAATATGAATGCTCGAAAACAGCTCTATTCTTATCTTCAGGTACCACAGTGATATATTGCTGCCTCTCCTTCAACAAATGTACTCTTTGTAAGTCGCTTTGGATAAAAGCGTCTGCCAAATGCCGTAAATGTAAATGTAAATGTAAATGTGAAGACCAGTTGGCAGGAGTCTTCGCAGACATCTTCAACCTGTCGCTGTCCCAGGCTGTTGTTCCCGAGGTCTTCAAGATGTCCATCATCGTGCCTGTCCCTAAACACCCCAAGGTAACCTGCCTGAATGACTGGAGACCCGTAGCCCTCACCTCGATTGTCAGTAAATGCTTCGAGAGGCTGGTCAAGGACTTAATTTGTTCCATGTTGCCCGCCACGCTGGACCCATGGCAATTTGCGTACCGTCAAAACAGATCCACCGACGACGCGATTGCCATGGCACTTCACACCCCCTCTCTCACCTGGAGGGAGAAACTGTTGTGTGAGAATGCTGTTTGTGGACTTCAGCTCGGCGTTCAACACGATAGTTCCTGCCAAGCTCGACACCAAGCTCAGGGGTCTAGCCTGCACCCGAACCATGTGCAGCTGGATACTGGACTTCCTGTCGGGCCGCCGCCAGGTGGAGAGGATGGGGCAGCACCACTCAGAGCCACTGACCCTCAACACTGAGCCCCTCAGGGATGCGTGTTGAGCCCTCTCCTCTACTCCCTGTACACCCACGATGCATGGCTATGCACAGCTCCAACTCATCATCAAGTTTGCTGACGACACGACAGTGTTGGGTCTGATCGCCGACGACGACGAGACAGCCTACAGGGAGGGATGGATCACTGGCACAGTGGTGCCAAGAAAACAACCTCGCCCTCAACGTCAAGAAGACCAAGGAGCTGATCGTGGACTACAGGAAGCGGAGAGGAGAGCACGCCCCCATCTCCATCGACAGGGTTGCAGTAGAGAGGGTCAGCAGTTTCAAGTTCCTCGGCGTGCACATCTCCGAGGACCTCGCATGGACCACGCACACCACACACGTGGTGAAAAAGGCCCAACAACGCCTGTATTTCCTCAGGCGACTGGAAATTCATGTGGTCTGGGCCCGCCGCCTTCCGGATGTCCACCCGCTCGAAGGCTCTGCGCACGTCAGCCTCTGAGATGTTCAGCAGGCTGGCCTCCTCTGGCAGCGCTGACTTCGGCGGGCTGCCGTTCACGTCGAACCGGGCGAAGTAGGTGTTTAGCTCGCCAGGGAGGGAGATAGAGGAGTTCTCTACACCACTGGTTCTCCCTCTGAAGTCCGTGATTGTCTGCAGCCCTTCCACACAACCCTCACGTCGTGGCTAGCCAGTAGAATGGTGGGTAGTGGAGGTCGATTGGCACGACGTCGCAGCCTGACTAGCACGCCGGCTCGCTTCCCTCTCCTTCGGCGACGCCTGCGTGTGATCGCGCCTAAGATGGACGGAGATAGTCCAGCCTATCTCCGAGAGAGAAACGAGAGAGTTATAGTATGGCAGAGAAAAAGGCGACCAGGAAGGTGGCACGGAAGGTGTGGGTCAGGGGAGTGAGGGAGAGATAAACAGTTTAAAGGGATAGTTAGGGGCGTTAGGAGAGCGTTGGGGTTTTGGAAGTTGGGATGAAGAGGGATGAAGCTGGAGGGGAAGGTGATGGTGGTGAATAGTTTGGTAATGAGCGGGTTGGCGTGTGCTGTGAATGGGTTGGATGTACCGGGTAGAGGGATGAAGGATGTGGGGAGAATGGTGAGTGAGTTTTTGTGGGGTGGGAAGGGAGTTAGAACAGCGAGAAAGGTGATGGTACAGTACAGTACAGGATTTGACAGGATTAGTTGCCCGGCTGCCTAACATAAGCAAAGGGGAAGCTAAATGGATTGGGTTGTTTGAGGAGCAGACGATAGGTGGAGTGGTGACAGTAGGAGAGCTGGGGGCCCTGTTGGCAGGCATCAGAGAAGGAGGAGATGTTCACAGAGGTGTCCAAAGGTGACTCCAGCCGGAAGGATTCCCCACGGGTACAAAGGAACACCTCATGACTGTGTGGCAAACTCTTTAACGCATAGAAAGGAAGGCCAAATTTAATGTCAGTTCACATAGACGGTGCCGAGGAGGAATTGTTTGGGGATGGATCATGTTTAAAAAATCACCGGGGAAGTCACGCAGGGTTTGTAGTAGTGAGGTGGAATGCGGACAAAACATTCCCTGCCATTCAAAGTTCATATTGTACAACAAATGTCAGCACTATGGTTACCAGAACAAGGGGCAGCAGTCAAATGCCAAACGCATAAAAAGAGAAGGGAAGTCCACTGAAAGCGCGGGGGGTGCTCCTTCTGAGCATTCAGGCGTGGAAGTGGTGAGGCAGGGAGATCTTCAAGGCGATTCGAGGATGGTGATCGGGCCGACCATGGTAACCCCCTTACGTGGGAGTTGAACGTGTTATTGCTATGTGTGAGATTTAGCCGTACCTAACAGTACAATCATTATTTTATTTTGATGTTGAACCCTTTAAGTTTATACTGTTCATTTTTGTAATTAATTTCAGAATATTTTCAATTGTTTTTATATACTGTTCCATCTTATCAATCCTTTATTTTAAGTGCATTTTATTAATTACCAGAGTCCAGAGCACAGTGCCATGTTGTTTGATAGCCGTTTTTACCAGAAACAGGTTGAAAACCCTGTATTAATAAGAACAGGTTGAAAGCCCTGTATTTAGATTGAGATAATTGCTTCCTAAGAATATTATCAGGAGTCTAAGTGGTTTTTCGTCAGTAATCAAAGGCATATACTGGAACATCCATATAACAGTAAAAGTAGATGCTATGTATTGTGGGACTTGGTAAGTCCCAAAGGGGGGATATATAGGAGAATTTTATTATAAAACATAGTTGCCATCTTGGAAGAATATGTGCTATAGGAAAACTGAGTGAAAGATTGAAAGATTGGGTTGGTTGGGAGACAGATGGTCACGTGTATTGAGGGCAGGAGACGGAGAGGTGGGGGTCGAATAGGAAGGAGGAGGAAGTCTCGAACGGTGGGTCTTCAGGAGGACAGAGAACAAAGACAAGAACACCTCCGACAGGATAGATGAATGGTCATATGCAAATAGGAGACAATAGGTTTCAGAAGTGAATCTCAGACAGTATGGCACCGGGAATCAACTCACAACCTGAATGGCCAAATGAAACAGCTCCACCTCCAGCCAATCGAAGATAAGGGACATCCCTGGCTATCATATGACGTAGCAATTCTCAGATAGAATAATTGCATCTCGAACAAGTGAAATTTCTAAAATAAAGCAAACACAATACTGATATAAGTTAGGAGTAATTCACACTAGGCTCCTCTCCCACAGAGCGAACCCTCAATAGACTTTCACAGGACTGTTTTTGGCCACTATATTCACAGCAGGAGATTCCTGGAGCTGACATCGGGGAGCCACTGACCCCCACCCATGATCGCACAAACCACTTCCCTCAGTTACATCAAGGAGATTTACTGTATTGATAAGCCAAGTTCCCCTGAGACAGGACGGAGACTCTCGAGTGACACCTACCTTGGTTTCGTATGTTAATAGCTGGTCACGGCAGGGGATGCAGACTCTTTCACTTTCCTGTATTAATTTTAATATATGCTGGGTTTATATTCTTAAGTTTTTTATTAAGTTAGTTTTAACAGTCTTATTTACTATCATTAATGTCTTATTCCGGTTCTACTTATCAGCATATATATTTGTTGAGGGGAGTGTCAAATGGGCGTTGTAAGGAAACCAGAGAAAGACCATAAAAAGATCTGTGGGGAGTTGAGATCGGAGGATATTCAATTGACCGGCCTCCCTTTGTTATGACCGTAACAGGCTGTAATAAAGGTCTTTGCAATTTCGCCACTTTCGTCTCCTCGACTTCTCCTTCTCCATGAATTCTCAAAATTTCATGTTGGTTTCCACAACAGTACGGCCAGGAAACGGGAGTGAAGCCAGCGGGAGGCTGATGCAGGAACCGGCAGGCAGGTAGGCAAATGCAGTAACCGGCAGGGAGGTGATCGGCTGGCTGGAGGCGATCGCGATCCATGCGGGATACGAAACGGGTAGTCTTACGACAGGGAAAATTGACGATAATGATCCGACGCCGAGTGGGTGGAAAGCCGGGGTTCTTATACGGAGATGAATTGGTGATATAGATGGCAGGCGCGAGCGCAGCGCAGCGCTAATGATGCTGGGGCGGCACCGGCATGTACCCCTGACTGCAGGCCCGCAGACGTTGAGCTGGGCGGAGCTCAACGTTTGACTCCGCCCAGCTCAACGATTGACTCCGCCCACTCCCCAACATGACTGCAGGCCCGCAAGAAACCATAATGAATGTGGCGAAATACAGGGATTTAAACACAATTTAACAACTTAATCTTTGGTTTTACTAATTATGGAATACAATATTGACAGGTTTCACAAATTTACAGATTAACTAGGCCTACCTATTAAAACATTTAAGGCGAGACACTACAGGTGAACAGGTTAAAAAGGCAATTTTCTCAACATTTCAGATTTATTCCTAACTATATTCTGAAGCTTTTCAGAGGGGTTTGTTCATATATCACTCATAGCTTGATTTATTAACATTTGATTTGTTTCCTGAAAATGCTTTTTTTTTTTCTCATATTCTGAGAAAAAATCTCAACTTCAGCAGCACTTACATACACCAAATGTTCCAGTTTTATATTCTGCAGGTATTTACAGAAGGGTTTGTTGATATGTCATTCAGAGCCTGATTTATAAAACATTTTACTCCTAAAAATATGGCAAAAATTTACTTTTCTGACTTGACAGTATTTTATTATTTATGGAGCGATAAAAAGAGATATCCAAAATTCCTTTTGTAAATAGGTCCTACCTATGAATCTAATATGTCTACAAAGAGAAAAAATCATTTTGAACCTGGCTTTATCCAATGTTCATAGTATTTTCTGGAATTCTATGCAAATTAGCGCATATTTCAGAACATAATGGCTTATTTGTGTATTTAAACATTACATTTAAGAAAAATTGTAAACCAGAAATTAATTGTCTTTATGTAAGTAATTGTTGGGAGTTGTGGATGTATTAATCTTGTGGGCCGGTAACTTTCCACTCTGCTGTTGTACCTACGTGACTAGTCAGCTTCACTCTTATGTTTTCCCCGGGAGGCCTCTGAGACGCACTCGCAGCTGTTGTTGTGGGAACAGGTTGCGTCTTCTATCTGGACTGGTGGTCCCACGCAAGGGCTCAACGCGAGACCTTGCAGTCTCTGCAAATCTCTGTGTGGCCCGTGAGGCCATGATATCCGTGCTTCGAGTTAACTGTTTGTCTGTCTGTTACATATCCACGTGGGGCCTGGGGTCCTGGCGTCTCCGGATTGGCTGTCTGGGGAGTGGGGACGGAAGGGTCTCCATGGACGGCCTTGTTGTCCCTGCTCCCTGAATGGCTGTCTTAGAGGCGTTTCTATGTCTGCTTCCCTTGTTGAGTTGTTGTGTCTATATGTAAATGTTCCTTTTGTTGTCCCATGCAAACTGTATATAGGCTCTATGTATCTAAATAAACTTTGAATCATTCCTGGTGAGACTGCCTTGTGTCACATTGATTCCCGAGCTCGCTGCTTTGCTACAGACAATCCAGAACCTGAACCTGAACTCCAGCCACAATAGATGACCGCTCGAAACTGCGCATAACAGTAATCAACTGGCAAAGTTTCATTGTGATGTCTACAAGTTTTTTTTTTCCCTATTCACCTGCAGTGTCTCCCCTTAATTACCTTAATTGTTCATTAAATGATGAAAAAAGTAATATATTTTAATGCGTATTTATCATAATCAAATGTAACCTGAGATACTTAATGTTATCAAAATTAAAGGGAGTGTAGACTGTTTTTTATTGAACAAATTATTAACAAAAACTAAACAAAAACTAACAAACATTAACAGTAAAAATGTTAATCAAATAATATGATATTGATGATCACAATGATAATGATAATAATAATGACAATAATGATGATAATGTTGACATAGTAATAATGATCACGATAATAATAATAATGACAATAATGATGATAATGTTGACATATTTATAATGATCACGATAAAGATGATAATAGTGACAATAACAAAGATGTTAATAATAATGATAATAATAATGATGACAATAATACAAATAACACCTATAATCATGACAATAACTATAATAATAATATCTAGTGTAATAACTCGTTAACAGTAAAAATGTTGCCTGTGGAGGATCTGAAGGGGCCAAGGTGGCCTGTTTGGGGGCCTCTGGTAGATCTGGAGGGGCAACAGTGGCCTGTGGAGGATCTGGAGGGGCAACAGTGGCCTGTGGAGGATCTAGAGGGGCTACGGTGGCCTGATTAGGGACCGCTGGATGTTCTTCAGGTCCATGATCATGGTCCATCAGGTGCTTAAGAAATTGAGCCCTGTTTATTATTGTTGCTGTGCAATAGCAACAATGAAAATGAGTTGCCTTTCGACAACTCAAACCGCACTTGATGATTGTGAACTCTGAAAGAGACATAACAGTAAAGTAACATTATAAAATTAAATTAAATACATTGCACTATTATTTAGGGAAACATGTCAAATCAAAAAATGTGTTGTTTTTATTCAATATCAATTTGGAAAGCTGAGGAGACAGGAGTTAATGATAGACAAGGGCAGGAGAGAGTTATTACAGTTTAGGGCTGGGCAATTACTCGAACATTAAGAAAAATTAACACAAATGTGAAATTGGTTCATGTTACTAATAGTTCAGAGATATAGGCTGAATATATGCATAGAGGAACTATAAGTAAAACTGAAAAGAAAACACGCATAATGCGTTTATTATAATACCATATAATACTATTACAGATAGAAAAATAATTAAATATGACCAGAGACTCATAAAGCATCCTATTTACTGATGACGCTGAACGCGAAACGCATTGTTCCCTCTAATAAAGTATGAAAGTAAAGTCTATGTTAGTGTGCGGCGGATTGGTTTGTTAAACGTATTACACATGTTCCTGCTGCCTACCAGCACCTGACGACCTGTGGCTGAGCAAGGAGATTTCATTCATTCTAGTCCATCCTATTTCTGAGTTGTATAGTTGTGATTTTAAAATCAAAAAGACAAGATATGCTCTTAATAACAAAACAAAAAAATCACTGCTATATTCATAGAGCATATTTACAGTACATGTAAATATAAAGCAGCCCTTAATTACAGTGTATTCAATAACTACATTTCAAAAGTAGTACCTTTGTGCCTCACTGAGGCATGGCCCTT
The DNA here is from genome assembly GCA_002895965.2 of Coryphaenoides rupestris. Lineage (NCBI taxonomy): Eukaryota > Metazoa > Chordata > Actinopteri > Gadiformes > Macrouridae > Coryphaenoides > Coryphaenoides rupestris. The sequence continues at coordinate 13,060 of PIJE02004969.1, read as the reverse complement.
GATGTGATTGTCCACTAGATGGTTTGCAGCTTTGTATTTACAAAACAGACATCCATATAGGGCACTGCTGTACGGTGTACTTTTGGGGAGGTCAACTCCAAAAAAGCATAGCAATATTACAAAGCCACAAAATACTGACTATGCATTCAATTTAATTCTTGTACTCTGATTAGTCTCTTACTACAGACTCAGTCACTTTGTTGTGTTATGTATCATTACAGTGACCAGCTCACACATATACCACCGAATGCACTCTAATATTAGTATTAGACCAGTACGGTGTTGTGGACAAGTTCGTACAAACATGTGATTAAAACTTTAGCATAGCTACATAGCACCCACTTGCACGTAAGCTAACGTTAGCTGTTTAATTGCACACGTGCTTAAACGTTAGTTTAAATAAACATAAATATAACATTAGCTCGTGTGCAGCTAATTCACATAACCTAACGATACACCAAAAATTATATCAACAATATTATAAAAGTCACACTTACTTCCATTATTTATGATACGAAGCGGGCGTCAGAACTCTCTTTGGTATCAGAACTGAGGAAAGGGGCAGGAGCACATTGGAAAACAGAGCGGGAAGCGTCACGGTGACGTCAGAGTCAAATGTTGGGGAGTGGGCGGAGTCAAACGTTGAGTGGGGCGGAGCTCAACGTCTGACTCCGCCCAGCTCAACGTCTGCGGGCCTGCAGTCAGGGGCTTCTCCGGAGACACGGTCGAGACCGTGACAAAAATGCATCAGAGAGGTCAAATGTACGATGTGTTTCAGTGGAAGTTGTTCTTAAAATTATTTTGGCAGCACTGATTTAGAAATGTTTTGTCTGGTAATGCCAACCAGACTGTATATGTTGGAACTACTGTGAGCAATTACTCTACCTCTTGCACCCGTGTGGCTGGCATCAGTGATGTAATGATTGATGCAAGAACAAGAACTTTACTTGTGAATTTCCAGAGTAAACATTATAAAGAATTTATGTGTGGAAGTTGTTACCAAGCTTTTTTTAAGTAAATGTTACTCAAATAATGCAAAAAGAAAAACCAAGTCTATTTTAAAGCAATTTGTATGTAAATGCAGTGGTAGTCTGAGTAAAATGTAGTGATGAAGAATGAGTGAAATGTACTCATGAAAACAGAAATTTGTTAGTAATCTTTGCAAGTATTTCTTGGTTAAACGTAATGCTTATTGGTATGTAGATTTTACTGAAAATATCCTCCGTTAAATTTATGAGGAATTTCTGTGTGGAAATTGTTGCCTAGGTTTTTCAATCTAAATCTCACTCCACATTTTTTTCAGTGTACGAGTGAATGTGTGTGTGTGTGTGTGTGTGTGTGTGTGTGTGTGTGTGTGCCTGCATGTGTGTGAGTGAAAGCATGTGTGTGTGGGTGCCTGTGTGTGTGTGGGTGCCTGTGCATGTGTGTGTGGGTGCCTGTGCTTGTGTGTGTGTGTGAACCCTGGTAAGCAGTGTTTGGCTGGCCAGCATGATGGACAGCAGAACTAAGGCGGCGACCTAGGTGGTTCCGCCGCTGCCTCTCGGTGGACCCGTGGCCATGATACCGCCTGAGGCCTGCCAGTGGGAAGCTGCCACTTCACGTGATGTATGGGCTGCAGAAGTGTCTCCCACAGAGAACATTTTGGAAAAGATGGATTCGGGACAAAAGGAGAGGTGAGAGATTGAGAGAGGGAGAGAGTCTGACAGGTAGAGAGAAAGGAAACGTGTGACAGAGGGATATAGAGAGAGAGAGAGAGAAAGAAAGAGAGTGAGACAGAGAGAGAGAGACCATTAGTCAAGTGTATTTAATATATGTGCTGGTTTGAAAGGAATTGGACACGGCTTTAGGTAACAATGGCTTACATTTCTGAATCATCCCGGCATGCTCTTCTTGTCTGGGCGCTGGTTACAACCTGACCGGACTCTGCTTTTATTGTGAATCAGATAACCCCCACCGACCACCACCCACCACCAGCACCATACACCTCCACCCTAAAAGCGGCATTTTCTGGTGACATGAACCCATTGGGGGTGGATCGAGCATGGCTAGGCCACCACCACCATCACACGAGGAACATCATTAATCTTTCAGGCAAGCTTTGAACTATAACAATTACTTTATTGAATACTATTTCCTTAACTTTATGTTGGCTGAAACACCATTCAATATTTTTTTATTGTGCATTTATCATCAGCATTGAATACACACACATCAATATTTTAATTCATTAATGAAGTGCGACTTTTCACAAGTCGTTAACAGAGGCCAAAAACTAATAATCAGACTTTGATTAATATTTCACAGTACATTGAACAGGACAGGTCACCGCCAACACCCCACACCTCAGTCACGGGGCCCCCGACAAAACAGACTTTTTTGTTGTTTTTCAGTTTTGTTGAGGTTTTCTTTTAACACCACAGAACCTGCATGCAAAGTGTGTGTGTGTGTGTGTGTGAGAGAGGCCTTTTGGGGGCTTAGTGAAACCGCGGTCCACTTGGAGGGCCAATCTGTCCCCTCCACTCCACGGACTGTACAGCTGGAGAGGCCCGCGCGCTGGGCATATGGAACGGGCATGGACAATAGGATTATGTCCTGCACCTCTCCTGGTCTCCCCCTCCTCACCCCCCGTCCCCGTGTCCCCGCCTCCCACCCCAATGCCAGATAATCAACGTATTAGAGGGGAATGGGGGGGGAGTGAGTGCTGGACCTGCACTAAGACCTTCTCTTAAAGTAGTCCAGATCCTCACCCCCCCACCACCTCGCCTCCCCCTCCTTGGGTGAGTGGTGGGACAGTGGGGGTCTCGTGGACACAGAGGTAGAGGAAGAAAGAGCGAGGGAGTCAGACGGAGAGAGAGAGAGGGCGAGAGAGAGAAAGAGAGAGAGAGAGCGACAGAGAGATAGAGACATAGCGAGGTGGCCGGGAGTAGGGGATTTACATATTCAACGGAGGCAGAGATCAATCCTTTATGGAGAATGAGGCCAGAGAGAGGCCCTTTCTCCCTCCCTGCTCAGAGAGAGAGAGAGAGAGAGAGATAGATAGAGAGAGAGAGACTCGGCGTCCAGAGCGTGAAAAGAGAGACGGTGACAAGTTAAGACGCATGTGAAGAGGGGCAAACGACGACGAGGAGGGGCAAGGGGTCAACTCCCCCCCCCCACACCCCGCCCCCCCTGGAGAGGAAACAGAACACGGGCTTATGGTAAAGGTGACGGGGGGGCTGGCTTGTGAAGAGGCGGTGCAGCATTAGGTGTCAATGTTTGGGTGCTTCGGCACAATGTGTGTGAGGGATCATGATGGAGAGGGAGAGAAGGAGAGAGTGTGAGAGAGAGAGAGAGAGACAGAGAGAGAGCAAGGGACACAAGACACAAAGAAACCTCGGCAGAGAAAGACGCTGGACATGCGTCCCTCGGCTGGGGGATTGATAATGGATGAGGTCACAGGGAGGGCTTATCCACCCAGAGATGCAGGGGTGGGGTGCCTTGGAAAGGTCGTGCGGAGGTCGCGGAAAGGTCAGAGTGCAATCTGAGGGGCGATGCGACGATCAAGTCATCGAGCGCGGGGTCCACGGCAAGGCGAGTGGCGAGCGGCCTTCTCTCTATCCTGACGTCCTTTTTGCTCCAAACGTGTATGTTGAAACTCTGCAGAGAACGTGACAAATTATTTTAATTGTTATTAATTTATTTATTTGTAAGGGACAAGTACAGAGAAACATTGACATGTGTTTATAGCCGAAGCTAATTGGGTGGGGGTTTTGAGTGTACATTGAGTGTAGTGTTGTCATGGCGGAGGTGTTGGAACAACAGCATTTCTGCACTTGTTCTGCGGTGTTAATATGTTAATAGTGTTGGCAACCTGTTACCAAAGCTTAAGCAACAAGCTAACAGACAAATTATCCACTTATACTTCAAATGTTTCACCCAGTAAACACACACACACATACAGTACGTACACATGCACAATTGCTCACACACGCTCACGCACACTTACACACACATGCTCTCTCACACACACACATAAACACACATGCACTGAACACACACATACGCGCAGATGCGGGTGGAAACACGCACACACACTTACACATGCACTGAACACACACATGCGCCGGTGCGTGTAAACGTTAGCACCAGTTGCGGCTTCTCCAGTGTGGGAGGGCCAGGCGGTGGAGTAGCGAGGTGCGAAGCTAACCTTTCCAACAGCGTTTGGAGCCACTTGCTAAACACCAACTGTAATTACTGCCTATTAGGGGCTGCTGGGGGCCATTAGTAGCGCTACTGGCTCCCGGGCCCCGCCTGGCTCCCTGCTAGCTCATTACGGGAGCCGGCCCATGCACACAGCACAGAGGCACTCATTATCACCTGCCTGTGAATCTCTCTCTCTCACACACACACAATGCAGGTGCTGACTCGATAATGGAGCTAACTTGATAACTAGGGGAGAAGGAAAACATTTAGACTGTGGAAGGCTGATTGGGTTATCGTTTTGGAGGTCCGTGACAATGGCCTTTGAAAGCTGGACTGGAAGACTGGAATCGTCGTTTTAGCATCAAATGTGCAGCAGAACACGCGGCCAAGACCAAGACATCATTACTACAACAAGGCAATCTGCATATTATGGAATTAGAGGCCAAGTCAACCGCAATTCAATGTATTTGGTCATATACACAAAAAGACTTGCACAATTTGTAGTGATATAACAACAATAATAAAAAACAAGTCTCCAAAGTAGTACAATTCTGAAATGAAATAAAAAAATACATTTAATATTGAATATGAATGTGCATAAAGCATTAATTAGTTTATTGCCAATTCTCTCCGAAATAACAGTTAGGTCCGGCTTGTGATAACACTAACACACACGTATACGCTCACATGCAAACAAAAAAACACTGACTGACTAAAACAGTCACACACTCACGCAAACGTACACCCAACCCTGTTACCGCCTGCTTTCCTTTCACTTGACTTGTCTTTTTTTGGGGGTGAGCGATAGAATTAAACACCAACGATTTCACATTGGGGACCCTGGCACCCGATGCCTGACTCTCTGTGGCCGCCTGTTTACCACACAAAGAGAGCCCTCTCCGCTCGCAGCTGCCACCTCCGTCTAGGTGCTCCCCTGGCACAGGCCTCAACTTCTTAGGCCTGTCTGTGTTTCAACAACACACTGATTTACTGGCGAATAGAGACACTGTTTTCTTTCCCTTCTCTTGTACACTTTGTGTGTGTGCATGTACATGAGTGTGTGTCTGTGTGCACATGAGCGTGTGTGTGTACGTACGTGATTGTGTGTGTGTGTGTGTGTGTGTGTGTGTGTGTGTGTGTGTGTGTGTGTGTGTGTGTGTGTGTGTGTGTGTGTACTCGCCGGGTGGTCCCCTCCTCGAATGGCCCGCTCTGGTCATTCTCCAGGCGGCTCTGGAGCAGGTACCTCTTGTACCGCTCCCCCTTCCAGCTCATCTGCACTTCCTCCCGGTCCGTCCGCGGCGCCGCCTCCCGGTCCGTCCGCGGCGCTGCCTCCCGGGTCATCCGCTGCGCCCGCTCCGCCGTCCGCCGTTTGCCCGCATCCTCCACCATATGTGACACACTCTGGGGTTTGGATGAGTGTGCACAGGACTGAAAACAATAATTCAACGTTCCCACACCAGCATTCAATTAAATAAGGGTATTTTATTGTCTGTAATGGGGAGGGAAAGTGTAGGGTTAATCGCAGTGCCAAGTCCGTAATTCCAATAGAGTCGTCGTAGTCCATAAACAGGGGGTATCACACCGGGAAGTAGTCGCATACGGTCCAGGGCAAGGCAGGCGGGAGGGTAGTCAGGCAGGCAAGGGTCATACACAAAACGGGTTCTCAGACAGGCAAACGGTCAAAGCACACAGCCACTTAGTTTCCTTCTTTTGAACTCACACACAGCGTCTTGGTCTCCACTCTTCCTCCTCTTCCTCTCCCACAACCTCCTCCTCCTCCTCTCTTTCTTTCTTTCTTTCTTTCTTTCTTTCCCACAACCACCTCCTCTACCACCTCCTCTTCCACCTCTCTCTCCTCCACTCTCTTCTTGCCTCCTTCTTCGACTCTCTCCACCACCCAGGTCCTCTCCTATTTATATTCTGGATGCCGGGCCCTGATTGGCTGCCACGGAGTTTCCTCAACGAGTTGCAGCCCCCTCCAATGAGCCTCTCTCCAAACCCTTGTCTCCCGGGCTCCCTCTGGGGCCCGAATGGGGAATTTCGGCACCCCATACTGTCTCCAAATCTCTCCTTTCCTTTCCGGCTGCCACAGTGTGTATGTGTGTGTGTGTGTGTGTGTGTGTACGTGTGTGTGTGACAGCATTCCTCCACACAAGACGCACTTGTGTGTGTTTGTGCACACATGCAAATTGTAAAATGTGTGTGTGTGTGTGTGTGTCTACTCCAAGGTGCTCCAGGCCTCGAGGTCTACGCCTCCAAAAAAGACAGGCCCTAGCCATCCAAACTCAAAGGCCCGGCCCCTATTCACCGCCTGGCAACAGGCCTGAGAAATGGAGAAGAGATGGGCAGAGTGGAATGAGCAGGCAGTAAATTATTAGCTCCTGGGGGAAGCAGACAAGATATTTATTAATGGCATTGTCCGAGTGGGGCTTAGCTGTGGCGACGAGTTACCGCCCACTACCCCCCCCGAGGGCAGTACAATTTCCACCCCCCTTGTAAATGGTAAATGGATTGCATTTATATAGCGCTTTTATCCAAAGCGCTTTACAGTTGCCTCACATTCACCCATTCATACACCGACGGCGGTGCCAACCATGCAAGGTAACAACCAACACTTCAGGAGCAGGTAGGGTCAGGTGTCTTGCTCAGAGACACCACGACACTTGGCTAGGTGGAGCTCAGGGATCCAACCAGCAACCTTCCTGTTGCCAGACAACCACTCTACCTCCTGATCTACTGCCAGATTAAGGATGAATGAAGCCACGGTAGTCATGGGAGAAACGGCAACATGAACGCTGTCTTGGTTTCTTTCTCGTCCTCTCTCTATCTCTCCATGAGCTGTTAGTTCTTCATGCAGGAAATGCATGGCAAGTCATGGAAAATGTATTTAGAACAAAAGGATTACTACAGATTACTACTCAGAAATGATTGGGGATGGATGGGTGTGATGATTATGGAACAGATAAAATTACAGGAATTATGGGAAAACCTGAGGGGTTACACTTTTCCTGACCTAAGAAAAAAACACTTGGACACTTTGTGTGTGTGTGCATATGTGTGTGTGTTATGTGTGTGTGTGTGTGAGGTGTGTGTGTGTGTGTGTGTGTGTGTATGTGTGTGTGTGTGTGTACTGTGGTTGTGTGTGTGTGTGTGTGTGTACATGTGTACGTGTGTGTGTGTGTGTGTGTGTGTGTGTGTACGTGTGTGTGTGACAGCATTCCTCCACATTGCCTTTTGCAGCGTTTGGTCCGCGCCGCTGAGGAAGACAACACCGTGGCACTCCAAGACGCACTTGTGTGTGTTTGTGCACACATGCAAATTGTAAAATGTGTGTGTGTGTGTGTGTGTGTGTGTGTGTGTGTCCACTCCAAGGTGCTCCAGGCCTCGAGGACTACCCCTCCAAAAAAGACAGGCCCTAGCCCTCCAAACTCAAAGGCCTGGCCCCTATTCACCGCCTGGCAACAGGCCTGAGAAATGGAGAAGAGATGGGCAGAGTGGAATGAGCAGGCAGTAAATTATCAGCTCCTGGGGGAAGCAGACAAGATATTTATTTATGGCATTGTCCGAGTGGGGCTCAGCTGTGGGCGGAGCGAGAGGGTGCCTAAGAATGAGCCGGGGGGGTGGGGTGAGGGGGGGGCGGGGGGGGTGGGGGCATCTTAGGTGGTCAGCATTGACCTGCACTAACCCCTTGTATCCTGTCTCATTCTGCCTGCCCTAACACTTGTCTTGTAGCCAGGCTCCCGAGGCCTCCCTGGTAATTAGGCGACGAGTTACCGCCCACTCCCTGCCCCCCCCCATAACCACCCATACACCCACCCGTACACCCACCCACACCACACCACCCATACACCCACCCATACACCCACCCATACACACCCACCACCCACCCATACACACCACACACACACCATACACACCACAACACACACAACACACCACACACACACACACAACACACACCACACACACACACACGCACAACCACACACACACACACACACACGCACACACCTCGGGGAGATGCCACAACACACCATTCACCCATTTGCTTCCCCTGTATCCCCCCCGCCCTGCCCCCCCTTTTTCAACTTTTTATCGCCGCCCACCGGTTTGTTTGGCTGTCTCAATCCATAAATCTTCCCATTAACCTACCATGTTACGGGAAACCCCTCGGAACGCCTCCATCACACCAACCATGCTCCTCACAGCCTCCCCCTTCTGTAACCCCCCCCCCTCCCCACCCCTCCCCCACCCCCCCTCCTGTCTCTATCTGCTTCCACCCTCTCTCTCTCTCTCTCTCTCTTTCTCTCGCTCATCAATTGAGCCATCCATTCCTGCATCCCTGCATCCAATTGTCCTTCGGCCCATCAATTGATCCTTGTATGATCGTACGATCGATCAATCCATCCCTCCATCCATTTTAGTTTTATTGTACAGTGTTTTTATGATGTTAAAATGTTGATGGAGCCCATATTTTCTTTTAGTATCTCTAAAGGTTCTGCACAATTCTTTTTATTAATACACAAAATAAATTGATTGTTATTATAATTATTATTATCATCCATCCATCCTTCCCTCCATCCATCCACCCCTCCACCCATCCATCCCTCCATCCATCCATCCATCCATCCACTCATCCATCCATCCCTCCACCCATCCATCCCTCCATCTCTCCATCCAACTCTCTGGTCTTGTTAACCACCCGGAGGAGAGGCTGGAATTGGTGTGTGTGTGTGTGTGTGTGTGTGTGTGTGTGTGTGTGTGTGTGTGCGTGTGTGAGTTTGTGTGTGTGTGCGTGTGTTGTGCTTGGGTGTATGTTGCCCGCCAGGCCAAGACACAATGCCACCAGTGTTGAGGCGGGCCTGCGCTAGCTTGTTTTACAACAGGGGAGGGGCGGCCTTCAATGGTCAGATGATGTGAACCACCCTGAGCCCATTCACGCTGACAAACGGTCCCCCTCTAACCAGGACCACCCCACACACCCACACACACCACCCACACCCCCCCACACCTCACACACACACACACACACACCCAACACACACACACACACCTAACACACACACACACACACCCACACACACACACACACCCACACCTCCCACCCTAGCCTTGCCGTCCTTTGCTTAACTCCCCCGCCACCCCCCACCCCCGCTGGAGCCAGGGGGTATGCTGCTGCGAGCGACCATTTCCAGGACAATGGACTCCGGCGATGACGAGACACATAGTTATGAAGATGTAACACTTGTTACACACACACGCTCTCACACACACACCCACATCGGCAGTAGTAACGGACTGTAACGGTCCCACACGCACACACACACACATGAGCAGATGCGCTTGATGGTCGTAGACACACAACAACACACACAAAGACAAAGACACACACGTACACACAAATGCACACACACACACACACACACACACACACACACACTCACTCCAGAAGCCTTTCTTTCTATGTGTGCTCCTACCTCTGCTAATGAAGTCCCTGCTTCTCAGCGGCGGCTGAATTGGTATTAGTTTAATTAAATAAGCAAGGCCCTTTCTTGTCTTCCCCTCCTCATCCTCAAAGGGCCAACGTGGCTTGATGACAACATAATTGACAAATCATTAGAGAGAGAATGTGAGCGAGAGAGACAGAGAGGGAGAAAGAAAGAGAGAGAGAGAGGCAGTGCTGTGATTTGCCAGGCTGCAAAGGGGGGCAGACTGGCAAATCCCCCCTCCCCCCCCCACCACCACCCCCCAACTCTCACTTCACGTCTGTGGCCCCTCGTTGGCCCTCCAGACTGGCACTAGAGACCTGTCCATTCTACTGTCCTTCGTACCATCAGCACCCAGCACCCAGCGGTGGCATCTGCTCACTCCAAGCCGCCAGGACACACTCGGGAGAGACTTGTGGGATGAGGAGTCAGAGAAGATGGAAGAGAAGAGCGAGAGGGGTGGTGGAGAGACACACAGTCAGAGAGAGACAGAGTGAGTCTGTAAGTGTGTGTGTGTGTGAGAGAGAAAAGAAGCCATCGACAAAGACAATCTATTCGGCTTTTAGATATTTGTTGTCCAAAACTATCCAATAATATTGATTGATATTCTGATATAATTCTAAGCATTTCGAAAATAATATTACTAATAATAATAATTCACATTTGTTTCCAGGAATGTAGGTATATGAATGATTTCGATCCAAAAACGATACAAAATTATTTGAATAACATTTTGAGTTTGTTACTGTAGATGCTTACATGCCGATTTGATAAAATAATAATGTAGTGGGTCAGGCGGCAAACCATTGATCCGTGTCGTCTCGTATTGGCTCCCCTGCAAAGCCAGACCTATGAAGCCAGACCTTTGCTGGCATTTAAGTGTAGACACAAAGCCCTGACCGGGGGTGGGGGGGAGCCATAAACAGAGCGGCGAGGACGTCAGAGCCATAAAACGCCTGCTGGATTTGAACTCTCTCCTGCTGCACGGCGTCCCCGACATCCATCTGAGACGCACCAGAGCGAGAGAGAGAGAGAGAGAGAGAGAGAGAGAGAGAGCACTTCTTTCTGCCCTCCGTGCCCTCCGAGTGTCTCAGCGGCCGTGTGCACATGCTCGGATATGAACATTATATATACTGTATATATATATATACTGTATATACGGTATATATGAGCATAATGCCAGAGCATGGCATTGGGTGTGTGTATGACGGAAAGAGACAGAGGGTGTCTAACGGCAACAGGTGTCTCCGTGGTGATGATGATGCAGACCTTTCAACTCGTTTGTAGGGACAATGGACATTGTCGAGGGCCCAGAAGGTTAGAGAAAGGGCAAGAGCACGGTCGTCGCAAACCTCATCATCCAAACTCTCTCTCTCTCGACAACGACAACAACAACGCAACCCGTCACCGCTGCAGCCTGTGTGTGTGTGTGCGTGTGTGTGTGTGTGTGTGTGTGTGTGTGTGTGTGTATGTGTGTGCATGTGCGTGTGTGTGTGCGGGACGGCTGCTTACCAGAGGGGCGATCATAAAGTAGTCCGCCCCCTCGTTAGGTATGATAAGCGCGTGTGTTGTTGTGTATTCATCTGTGTATGCATGTGTGTGTGTGTGTGTGTGTCTCTATCAGCATGTGAGTGCCCACGAGGGTGGGGGCTTGTCGAGCAAAGACTGAAGGAATGTCACACAGCCTACATATGACGCTAATTGTGGCTGGGCCGCGGTCAGTCTGGTCTCTTCCCATGGCTGCAGCCCGTGGCCCTCAGGAGCCCCATTGTTATGCCTCCGCCTATTGTCTCTGGCCCAATGCCTCTCTGAATGAGGGCCCGTTAATGCCAGCAGACCCCCCAACCCCTCTGCACCCCCCCACACCCCTTCGTCACCTCCACAATCCATTGTAATCCACAGCACCAAGGGACACTGTAGACCTATCGATGTCAACCTGACGAGCCTGCTTACTAGCTTTCTTTTTTTTCAGTTTTTTTATGATTTGTTTATTGATGGAGGGGGTGACATGCGACAGTAGCTCAGGAGGTAAGAGCGGTTGTCTGGAAACCGGAAGGTTGCTGGTTCGATCCCCGGGCTCCACCTCCTAGCTAAGTGTTGAGGTGTCCCTGAGCAAGACGCCACCTAACCCTAACTGCTCCTAACATGTTGGTTGTTACCTTGCATGGTTGACACCACCGTCGGTGTATGAATGGGTGAATGTGAGGCAACTGTAAAGCACTTTGGATAAAAGCGCTGTATAAATGCAATCCATTTACCATTTACAAGCATAGGAACTTTCAGGAAGATTCGAGAAGCTGTTTTTGTCGCTCTCTTTGTGTCTTGGCCTCATGTGGCTGACACGACTTCACCTCAGAGAATGTGTTGTTGCTGATGTTGATGATTTTATATCAGAGGAGAGGAAAAAATAAAGATAAAAAAACCCCAAAATGTATTCATTGTATTAGCAGTATGAAGGAATAGCAAACGGTTAAATCCGGACTTATTAAGTCTGGACCCTTTGGCACTGGGACAACTGGTGCATTCATTACTTGAAAATGAATAGAATACAATAGAATAGAATAGAATAGAACTTTATTAATCCCGAAGGAAATTCTTGTGCCAGGTTACATAGCAATACAGTACAATAAAACAATATAAGATAAGATATTCCGACGGCGAAAACAACATGGCATAATTGAAGTGTAATATTATTGGACATGTCATGAACAATATTGCACATGGTGATGAGAAGAAGAAGAAGAAGAAGTGGAGTGGATCGATTCTTAGCTCTTTTTTGCGTGAAAAAAAATAAACGTGGCGCAAGCGTACTTTTTTAACTGTCTTAGTTCATTTCTAATTCCTTCAAAGCCTCTTTTTTCTAATTCAATTCAATTTAAAGAGTATGGCAGAATTTTATTATAAAACATATTTGCCATCTTGGAAGAATATGTGCTATAGGAAAACTGAATGTTGAAAGATTGGGTTGGTTGGGAGACAGATGGTCACGTGTATTGAGGGCAGGAGATGGAGAGGTGGGGGTCGAATAGGAAGGAGGAGGGAGTCTCAAATGATGGGTCTTCAGAAGGACAGAGAACAAAGACAAGAAAACCTCCGACAGGATAGATGAATGGTCATATGCAAATAGGAGACAATAGGTTTCAGAAGTGAATCTCAGACAGTAAGGCACCAGGAGTCAACTCGCAACCTGAATGGCCAAATGAAACGGCTCCACCTCCAGCCAATCGGAGATAAGGGATATCCCTGGCTATCATATGACGTAGCAATTCTCAGATAGAATAATTGCATCTCGAACAAGTGAAATTTCTAAAATAAAGCAAACACAATACTGATATAAGTTAGGAGTAATTCACACTAGGCTCCTCTCCCACAGAGCGAACCCTCAACAGACT
>PIJE02004968.1:12500-21776 GCA_002895965.2 Coryphaenoides rupestris | reverse complement strand
GGGCTTGCTTTGTTCTAGTGGCGGTCTCCCAGATCAGTGATGTCATCGCTGAACCGGGATCTGAAAACGGCAGATTTCTCGTTTCCTTACATAATTTTGCGGATTTTGAGGATCAATGAGCCGTGTTTGCCACACAAAGAACAACCCAAGCAATCATAAAAAAACAAATGACTATTTTTATTATTATGAGTAGTAGTAGTGTCATCATTTCTATGGCATAATTGTTACATTATTTCCAACATTTAACATTGTAATACCTAATAATATTCTACGCTTTTGAATAGAGTGAAAGGTCAATGCTAATGTATCGTCGGTGAAGTATTTAAACGCTATAAATATTTAAATTCCCCCGACTGCAGGCGGTGTAACGTAACAGATGCCTACAATCGCAAATGGACACCTACTCAATGCTCAATCCTTCTACCCATAATGCATTGCGCACCAGTTACCAACCCACTGGGCTTCACTCCGACACGCCGTAGCGCCATCTATATCCACCACTCCGCTCCGGGTGACCTAATAGCCCAGAGTGCCTTTAAATGGATTAGAGGTAAAATTAAGTGTACTCCAAATCTATACCATGTGATAAAGTAGTGTCGGTTTGGCGCACACACACAAGCACACACACGCAAACATGAATGCACACACACTCACGCACGCACACATGCATGCACACACACACACGCATGCGCACACTCACACACTTCAAGAGTCTCACACACGCACTTCAAGAGCCTCACACACACTCATACACTCACACACACACACATCACACACACACACACACACACACACAGTCTCTCACACACACACACACACACACACACACACACACACACACAGTACACACGACACACAAGCACATCCTTCAAATCAGCTCAAGTGCTACTTATACAACCACGGCGATCCATAAGACATAGCAGGGTGAGTTGTTTGGCATTTGCGTCCAGCGCCGCCGCCGCCGCCGCTAACACACTGCCTTGCCTTTTGCGCCAAGCAGCTGCAAAAAAATCAATCCGACACACTGAGCTAGTATTAGCCGCCGCCCGACTCCATTCCTTGTCAACCGTTTCCTTTAAGCCAGCGTTTGATCCTGAGAGATGGATGCTCTATCTAAACTGCCCTCGCCGACACACACACACACACACACAGACACACACACAGAAGGGTTGAGCTAAGGCGTGTGGGGCTTTGAAAAGGGGAAGGGAAGCTAGCAGTGGCTTGGCCGCCGCTAAGCCGGGGCTAACGCGCAGCCAAGTAGTCTGGACGGGTCGGTGCAAACCTGACCCCCGCTGACCCCAGGCGTGCGAGGCCTTGGCGGGGGAAAGGACCGAGGACGCTGCTCCCTCGCTTATCCTATAGCGCCCCTTCGGAGTGCCGGTTAGCTTTTATCGCTACGCGTACGCAAGGCGCAATATGCGCATGAGCGGGGCGGGGGCAGTGTGGATGAGGGTGTGAGCGGTGGGATGTTTTTCGGAAGACAAGCCGATGACACGCCGTCCGCGATGTGGTGCGGTTGTTGCCAGATTTAACGAGATAGCAACCTCCTCGAGCGTTGCCGTGTTTACTGTTTACATCATGCAAATCTGGCAGTTATACGCCGCACACAATCCGAGTTCTCTGCCGGTGTCCTCTCTCGGAGTCGCCCAGCGCAAGCAAAGTAGGAAAGCAGCCGTGGCGGTGAGTGTGTGCAAAATAAGTCGGTTGACGAACGGAAACGGCCGGCCCGTCAGCGCGTGCCGATCGCGTCACCGCCATGACCACGACGACGCCAGTGACGCTGTGAACTCACGAGCGACACTTGGCGGCCATTTCCCCGCCCCCACTCGACGCCATCATTTCATTATGGGAGCCCCTTTTGGTCCATAAACTGATGAGAAACGTGAAGAAGTAGAAGAACAAGAAGAAGAAGACGAAGGAGGGAAAACGAAACGGGGTGTGGCAGGGGGGAGGTCCATTTGTGGCAATCTCCCGTCCCTGCATGCACGCACCACAACATGCATACAAAACAACACACACACACACACACACACACGTTTGCATGTAAGACACATTGAAACTCGAGATGCACGCTAAGTAGAGGTGATCGGATCCCATAAAACAGACACGCCACCGCCGCGGTCCGCTGAAGGCACATCAATGGCACAAAGGCACAACCATGTTTTGTATTTGTATCCACCGCTTGGATATTGGAAATTGGAAAAATTCAAAACGCCACCGGTCAAACGAACGGCATAACAGCGGCGGTAATCAGAACACTTTGGAGAGCGTCTCTCTCTCTCTCTCTCTCTCTCTGCCACAAAATAGCCGACATTTCCCGACATATTATTTTTTTTGCTGTTGTGTTTTTAAATCACATTCTGACATTTCGCCGTTCGCACACAAGGCTCGGAATAAAAAATAAATAAAACACCGACTGAAATGAAAAACTGCGAAAAAATTTTATGCCAACGCAAGAAGTCAACACAAGAGCAACTTATTGTGCCTTCCCTTCGATCCCCCCCCCCCCCCCCTACTCGCCCGGACAACTAAATTACACATATTCCCCCCCGATCTCACCCGCCTACCCTTCTGTTCTTAAAACACGGCCCCGCCGTAAAGACACACTGTCAGGAGGCCCTCATCACAGAGGAGCGTGCCGTTGACAGACTTGACTTGCCTGAGCCATGCCTTATCATTAAGCGGGGCCGCCTTCGCATCCTCGCAGGGGCTGGGGCTGATGATGATGATGATGATGATGACGACGATGACAGAGGTGCCGGAGCCCTGCGTGGCCCCACACCTCCCCTCTCTCCCTCTACCTCCATCCTCCCTCTGCCTCCCTCCTCTCCCGCCTCCACCCTCCCTCTGCCTCCCTCCACCCTCCCTCTCTCCCACCCCTCCCTCCAGCCAGCCCTGAGAGTGTCATCTAAATGCGATAGGGCCAGGGAGCCGGGGGGGGGATTAGGCACTGCGTAATTACCTATTTAAAGGCCCTAATTGAGCATTTCATTAAGAGACTGGCACCGCGATTTCGGAGAGAGAGGGCACACAACAGGGACAAGGAATGTGAGTGACTGTGTGAGGTGTGTGTCTGTGTGTGTGTGCGTGTGTGTGAGCGCGCGCACGCAACGCATTGAAAGCCACGTCGGACCGCAACCTTGGCTCGCCGCAGTGCGCGCCTCGATAGCATTCAGGTCTCACCGCCGGCCCGCTTCTAAAGGCAAACAGTCCTTGAGCGTTTGTTTACACAGCACCTCGGGCCACTTAGCCGCGCCGCTTATCTCCAGATAGCCGCGGCGCTAACACTCGTCCAACCGGCTGATATAATTGACTGACAGTCATTAGTAAACAACGAGGGGGTGTGGGGGGGTGGGTGTTCACCGCGGGAGTTTTGCAATGGATTAAACGAGTCACCTCTGACCTTTCGAATTAAAAAGTTATCCGCGCTCGGCGGATAAAGACGTGTGTGTGTGTGTGTGTGTGTGCAGCTGTCCTTGAAGTTCTGGAATGATCCGCGGTGGCGGCATCCATCCGTCCGTCCGTCCGTCAACATGTTACAATTGTTGACTTAACATATCGAACAAAAAACTCCTTTAAAGCACAGGACCAGTTCTATGTCCTGCTTAGTGTTAAGAAATTGAAGACGATGTTTGGAGTTGTCGGTTTTCCAAGCCAAGGGAGGGAAGAGGCACACATAACACTAATTGTGCATTAAGAATGCTAATATTTGAGACTTAACACCTGTTTTGTACCGTTTTGTTTTGTCAAAAATGTGAGCGTGATTAGTCGTGACAAGCCGTTTGAGACCAGCCTACCCAGCGGACCGTACCGCCCGGTAGTCTGATCTAGTCAGCATAGATCTAGGTGGACACTCCCCACCTGTGATTGTGATGTCACTATGTCACAATGATGATTTTAGTGACATAACAACTCACACCTGGTGGTATAACAGGGCCCCCCTTTAAGACGCTATGCTCTGCGTTGCAGCGAAGAACCATCGACGAGTGAATAGTGAACGCGATCGAACCCTCAAACCAATACTACCATCGTAGACTCGGTGACTCTCTGTGTGTGTGTGTGTGTGTGTGTGTGTGTGTGTGTGTGTGTGTGTGTGTGTGAAGGCCTCGGATCTGATTAACACACACACAGCTGTGTCACACTGCTCACATTATGAATTGTAATGCGCTGCGCTAACGGAGTGAGAAGATAGCATCGTGATGGGACGGGATGTTTTCCGCCGCGCAATAGATCAGGTGTCTGACAGGAATGCTTGAGAAAAAAGAAGAAGAAATAACCTCCGCTCTGGCCGTTTGATGTAGCGTCTATTTTATTAGCACATCAAAAGCTTCCAGATTTACATGCAAATCTTATGATCCTCCCACAGCTTTTCAGTGACTAATTGTAAAAACATCCACGGGGGTCAAAGGTCAAAGAGGTTGACCAGAGGACAAAAAAAAGAAATAAAAAAAAGGCCTTTCATTTATTTTGACGGGAATATCATACCCAGCTGTGCGTGTGTGTGCGTGCATGCATCTGTGTGAGAGAGAGTGTGTGTGTGTATGTGTGTGAGAATGTGTGTGAGTGTGTGCCCCTCAACGCTAGAGCATTGTACAGGTTTTGAAAAGATAGCATGAGCTGGGCACCCACACAACCTACCACCTACCGACCCCCAGACCCCCACCCCTCTCTCCCCCCGCCCCAACGCCATTTAGCCGTTGGAACATTTTGTGAAATCAGCCGAGCAGAATACACAGAGGCCTGAATAGTTTACCGATGAGCAAATTTGACCTGGATTGCTGTGCGTCCGCGGCCCCCCCACGACTCACTCCACGACGGTAGCAGGGGGAGTGGGAGAGAGAGAGAGAGAGAGAGAGAGAGAGAGAGAGAGAGAGAGAGAGAGAGAGAGAGAGAGAGAGAGAGAGAGAGAGAGAGAGAGAGAGAGAGAGAGAGAGAGAGAGAGAGAGAGCGCGAGAGCGGGAGAGAGAGACAGAGGGAGAGAGAGACAGAGTGAGAGAGAGAGGTAGAGAGACAGAGAGACAGAGGAGGAGCTGAAGCGAGTTGACTGACTGGCTGGCTGGCTGGGCTGCCTGGCTGGGCTGGCTGGCTGGCTGGCCGGTCGGGGCTGTGTGGCTGGCTGGTATGCGTATTTGGACCAGCAACTGCTCTCACGGCTGCAGATAAACTTGGCATATTAGTGCATAGACGAGATGGAGATGATCATCTACACATCACAATCGCATGCATCCAACACTTCACAGTATATACATCAATGTGTCGGTTTGGCGCACACACACAAGCAACACACACACGCAAACATGAATGCACACACACATACACTCACACACGCATACACACACACACGCATGCGCACACTCACACACTTCAAGAGTCTCACACACGCACTTCAAGAGCCTCACACACACTCATACACTCACACACACACACTCACACACACACACACACACACACACACAGTACACACGACACACAGTACACAAGCACATCCTTCAAATCAGCTCAAGTGCTACTTATACAACCACGGCGATCCATAAGACATAGCAGGGTGAGTTGTTTGGCATTTGCGTCCAGCGCCGCCGCCGCCGCCGCTAACACACTGCCTTGCCTTTTGCGCCAAGCAGCTGCAAAAAAATCAATCCGACACACTGAGCTAGTATTAGCCGCCGCCCAACTCCATTCCTTGTCAACCGTTTCCTTTAAGCTAGCGTTTGATCCTGAGAGATGGATGCTCTATCTAAACTGCCCTCGCCCGACACACACAAACACAACAACCACACAAACACAACACACGAAGGGTTGAGCTAAGGCGTGGGGCTTTGAAAAAGGGGAAGGGAAGCTAGCAGTGGCTTGGCCGCCGCTAAGCCGGGCTAACGCAGCAGCCAAGTAGTCTGGACGGGTCGGTGCAAACCTGACCCCCGCTGACCCCAGGCGTGCGAGGCCTTGGCGGGGAAAGGACCGCAGGACGCTGCTCCCTCGCTATCCTATAGCGCCCCTTCGGAGTGCCGGTTAGCATTTATCGCTACGCGTACGCAAGGCGCAATATGCGCATGAGCGGGGGCGGGGGCAGTGTGGATGAGGGTGTGACGGTGGATGTTTTTCGGAAGACAAGCCGATGACACGCCGTCCGCGATGTGGTGCGGTTGTTGCCAGATTTAACGAGATAGCAACCTCCTCGAGCGTTTGCCGTGTTTACTGTTTACATCATGCAAATCTTGGCAGTTATACGCCGCACACAATCCGAGTTCTCTGCCGGTGTCCTCTCTCGGAGTCGCCCAGCGGCAAGCAAAGTAGGAAAGCAGCCGTGGCGTGAGTGTGTGCAAAATAAGTCCGGTTGACGAACGGAAACGGCCGGCCGAGGTCGCCGACTGGACAGAACCGTGACGCGTGCCGACGCGTCACCGCCATGACCACGGACGACGCTCTCGGCGAGCGCTGTGAACTCGAGCCACAGCTTGGCGGCCATGTTCCCCCGCCCCACTCGACGCCATCATTTCATTATGAGAGCCCGTTTTGGCCTGAACCCTTTTGGTCATACCTGAATAGAAACGTGAAGAAGTAGAAGACGGAGCAAAACCGAAACGGGGGTGTGCGGGGGAGAAGGAAAGGTCCATTTGTGGCAAATCTTCTGCCCCCGCATGCAACGCACCACAACATGCATACAAAACAACACACATCCACACAACACACACACACACAGCAAACGTTTGCATGTAAGACACATTGAAACTCGAGATGCACGCTAAGTAGAGGTGATCGGATCCCCGTTGTAAATGGGCGGTCTTTTCACTTCCTGTCTGTCTGTCTGACGTGACAAGGCGCAGGTAATCGATTGTCCGCTCAGAATTTGCATAACGACACAACATTAGGAAGGGGGGGGGGGTGGAAGGGGAGGAACCGCACTCAAGTGTCGACGCCCCCCATCTCCTCCAGGACGCTTCCTCGCTTCAACACACACACACACACATACATAGAGAAACAGGCACAAGGGGCCATCTGCACGTTGTATAAGCACCAGCAGGGGGGGGACCCGAGAAGCGATGCCAGGAGCCTAGCCTAGCCCAGCAGCGTCGGTGGCCCACGGCAGCTAGTGCACAAATCTCTCTCTCTCTCTCTCTCTCTCTCTCTCTCTCTCTTCTCTCTCTCTCTCTCTCTTCTCTCTCTCTCTCTCTCTCTTCTCTCTCTCTCTCTCTCTCTCTCTCTCTCTCTCTCTCTCTCTCTCTCTCTCTCTGCCACTGACAAGGTTTTCCATTGCGGGAGTGTGTGTGTGGGGAGGGGGTGAGGAAGCAAGGAGGGATGAAAGAGAAACAAATCCAGTCTTTCTTCACCCCCACCCGCCCCCCCCCCACCCACCACTCCCCCCGCTGGCCCTCGGTGGTATTGTTGTGTTCCCATTCAAAGGGAAGGGCTCGGCGGAGGCGGCGGGAGCGCTGATAGCGATCGTGCATTATTAAACAAAGGCTGACAACACACACGGTGTTAATTAGGGAAAAAAAAAAGACCATTGGAGGTGGGAGGGGGAGGGAGGGGAGCGGCGGCAAAGAGGATGAAAAAAAATTGAAAGGAAAATCGAGGAGCTGTCGTTTGTCCTCGTCCTCCTCCGATGCTTATCAGGAGAGAGAGACAGAGAGAGAGACAGACAGAGAGAGAGACAGACAGAGAGAGAGAATGATCTCTGACCACCCAGCTCGCTCGCTCTCTCTCTCTCTCTCTCTCTGTGTGTTCGTCTGGCTGTGTGCATCTATCCTGCTAAATGATTAACCCAGGTGTGTGTGTTGTGTGTGTGTGTGTCTTTGCAATGATTAACCCAAACCCCGGGGTCATTCGAGAAGCATTATCATTAGCGTGTGCGTGTGTGTGTATATGATGATGATGATGATGATGATGACCTGTGGGATGGCCACAAGTCTGCAATCGAGAGAAAGCATCCGTCGCCATGGCGCCAGAATCACCAAAATGGTCCACTGAGGTAATAACAAGACCCAAACAAATGGGGAGGGGGGGGGGGGGGTGATGTGTTTGTAATGGAAACATAGTTGTGTAAGGCACAGAGTTTGGACTTTATTGGTTGTAGTTTGTTTATGCGTGTGTGTTTATTTACTCGCTAATTCAATTTACAACCAGCTAGACTGTATAATCCCCGGGCTCCCTCTGTTCTCTTCCTCGCCATACGAGGACACATCACAGTAACCTTTAAAAACCCGGGTTTGGCGGGGGGGGGGGGGTGGGGGGGGGACTTCCGCCCGTGGAATGTCTGGAATCTGTGGGGGGAGGGGGGCGGGGTGGAAGGGGGGGTCAAACAGAAGGTTAAAAGATAGAGAGAAATCCCTGCTTCGCTTCATAAAGTCACACGTTTTTTTGCCCATTTACTCCCTCACCCCCCCCACCCCCCCATCAAACCCTCTCCTTCCTCCCTCCTCCCTCCTCCCCACCCACCTGACCCCCACCCCCCTTCCACCAGGAAGTGTGGAAGGGAGGAGTTAAATAATGCAGCCTGGCGCGTTTCACCCTCAGCTCATCTGAATATAATCGTATGCAGGGGAGGAGGGACGGGGGGGAGAGGGGGGTACGGCACAGAACCCGGGTGGACTATACCTGAGGGGAGGGGGGAGGGGGCGGGCGGGTTCTTATGTGCCCCCTAATGGTTCCTGTGATCACCGGTCCAACCTTTTTTCCCGCCGAAAGATTGAAGAAGAATCGAGGAAGACAAGTGGCGGAACTCGATTACCGCAAAATGTAAGGGCCCGTGGATTGCGCCCAGGCTAGCTGCTGATTTCAGCCGGGAAGGTCAAAGGGCGTGCCGTTTTGGAGGGCGCACACACACACACGCACGCACGACACCACCACACACACACACTCCAGATTCCATTACTTCACAGCTGGCGTGTGTGAGAGGCGGGCGTGACATTGCGGCAAAGCAAATGAGAGAACGAGAGCGCGTCTGCTAAAGATGGTTGCTCATCATCACCCACTCGCCCGCGTCGTCGCACCCTCCGCCTGCGCTCATTTGAATATCGAAGTCGTGTGAGCGTAGTTATGAAAATATGTCCCCACACGCACACACAACACACACGCTCACGTGCCCCCCGCCTCCAACGAATACAACAAACAGCAGAGTGTCGGTTCCACACACACACACACACACACACCGCTCCGCTCTCTTGCTCTATAAGGCCTGTCAGATACTCGATGCGTTCCCTTGTTCACTTCCGACGCCCTGACGTTGTCAATCGTTCACGAGTCCCTCCTGATGAGCCTGCTGTCTCGGCCCCTCCTCTC
>PIJE02004968.1:0-5000 GCA_002895965.2 Coryphaenoides rupestris | reverse complement strand
CTATGGTTTGTTTTTCTTGTTTTTTATCTTGTGTTTTTGTTTGTTGTTGTTTTTGTTTTGTTTTTTCTTGTGTTGTTGATTTTGGTGGGGTGTTGCGTGTGGGTTTGGGTGGTGTTTTGTGTTGTTGTTTAGTTGGTGTCTGGAACACAGGTTTTTGTGGTTTTTGTGTGGTGTGTTTTGGGTATTTTATAAATTTTTATCACACGCACACAGCATACCCTATCACCAACACACATAAAGCAACAATTACGTAAGTTATGGGCAACAAATAGTGCGCCCCTCCCCGGCAGCCCACGCATTACATACACCACCACAGCACGACACTGGCAAAAAATATCAACGCGTACCATCAGCCACAACACTACCGCTCCTCTTTGATTGTGACACCTCGGGTTCCCTCCACATCTTTTAAGTGAATTGGGGGGTTTCTGTGTGTATCGGTTCTGGCTTTGTCCCGACGTGTTCCCATTTTCGATTTCAGTGTGGTTCAGTGGGTATGTCTGCCTCTCACCGTCTTCTGGTACAGAGCCGGCATTAAGGCTGCGAGTTTTGTTTTTTTTTTTTATTTTTTTTGGTTTAATATGATAGTTGATTTGCGCGCGTCGCTTCGTTTTTAAAAGTGACAGCTAGGAATGTTGCGCCGATTACTGGTATGCCGCTTCTTTAGGTCAATTTTTCTTTTTTTAAGTTGTTTTAATGTGCGTCGTTTTTAACGGCTCAAAGCTAAGCGTTGTGACCTGGAAAGGTTGTATTTCTTTTCTTTTTTTTCTTCTCTTGGCTCTTTCCGACCTCTTTTTTTTTCTCCTCCTGCGCCACCCGTCTACCGAGCCTTCATTCTCCCTCGCCCCTGTACCTGGGTAAGGTGTGTCGATTTTAGATCCGTTGGTTCCTGATTACTGTTCGGGGCCGTAAGTTGAGCAATGGACGAGAAGTTCTGTTCTTGAAAGTTTTTGGCTTATTATATTGTTTTGATAGCGTCTCCTGCCCTCTGCTCGCATGTCATTAACCCGGAGTGTGTTCGTCTAACCATTAGTTGGGTACTTGCTATAGCGTGAAGTCTTTTTGTCTTAACTTGTTCGACTGCGCGTTGTTTTTTGAGCACTTCCCCACTTACAGTTCAACATCATCAACGATTGCATTTGGGTAGGTTTGTTTGTTCGAAACGTCCCGCTTCCCTCCTGCCTTACGTCTCCCAGGGTAGTCACGTTAGCGAGGGTCTTTGTATTGATACACTTTGCTGTTGATTATGTGTATTAACCGTGGTTGCCTTTGCCGCTTCGTTTTCTGCCTCCGTCCATATGAAGCGACCGATTTACTTAGTTGCGGGTAGTGTGGGTTTTGTTGTTGTGTTGTTATATGTGTTGGTGTGTGTCGGTATTGTAGTGTAATGTGTGGGGGTTTTGGTGTGTTTGGGAGATTCTAAAACGCCGCTATGAAGTCCTGTTTTTATGGATTAGCGCGCGTCTGTGGCGGGCACGGAGAGTGGGAGTGTTCTTGTAGAGTTCCAAGCCGGACTTGATTGGGGCGCCGTCCCCCCTGGGGTTTGTGTGGGAAGTGGCGTGGAGTTTCGTTGTTCGCCTCACTGCCCAGGTAATGATCCCCCCTCCTGCCTTTGTCATTGTTACACACCTACATCATTGTTTTTTTGGTTGTGTTTGGTGGTTTGTTGGTACGGACAAGACAAGCATCGCCCGACTTTTCACGAACGACTGATAGTTCCTTACTTTCCCAATTTTATACGCTGTTCATGATCCACATCTAAACTCGTGAGAACGCACCATTGACTAATAGCTGGACACCCGTCCCCATAATTGCAAATATAACGACACAGGACACCTCCGTGTGCTAGCGAGGTAAACCGCCACTCTCGGCGTCGTGAAAGCTTTGTCCCGTGGGATCGAACCTCCCACCTCCTGTTTTCTTCTCGCGTTTTTTTTCCTCCCCCTGTGACATGTTTTAGTTCTTACGAACTGGACTCCGCATTGGCAATTCTTCCCGACCGATATCCGGCATATTGTTTTTTTCCGGCTGCTTTGTGGTTTGTTTGTGGTTGCCGTTCTCGCTCGTACTACGCATAAGTTTTTTCCGGCCCTGGCCACTATCAATTTGGTGTCGGGACTTCTTCCCATTCTCGCTTCATTTTCACCGTTCTCCGCCTATTTTACTCAGAATGTCGATCCTATGCTCCTCAGTTCACTCATGAGTCCGCACCTCCTCTCATTAAAACTGGTTTCGCACGACTATACATAGCTCGTCCGGCACGGCAAATTCTCATTAATGAGTCACAAGGATACCGGGAGGCCACCGTGCTGCCTAGACCTCATCAACACACCCACTAAAGAGAGCACCCCCACAAACTGTCTTGTGCATACACATTTTTTTCGGAAGTTACTGGTTAAGAATAACGTTGTTGTGGGTTGGGTTGTGTTTTTTTGTTTGTCGCGTGGTTTTTGTTTGTGGTGGGGTGGTCTGCAGTTCACATGCGTTAGAACATTATTAGGGGTTGTTTGGTTGCTGAGACCCAAGCCCACTACATGAGCTGACGTACACAACGGCCCCATTCCAATTTGGTTTGGTTCCCAGTCACGTGGCAGTGGGTGTTGTTTTGTCACATTCCCGAGTCTACTCCGCCCATTATAGCCAACATTCACGTCTATCCCCCTCTGAGGTGTGTCAATACATTCTTATTGCCTTTTTTTTTGGTTTTGATGTTTGTCCGGCCACCTGACATTTGCACACATCCACACCCGTGGGGTAGAGCGTCAGCTCCACACACTGGTTCCATATTGGTTGCCCCTTCATGGTGCCCAGAGAGTGTTGCCGGGCTGTTGTGTGGAGGGAGTTCAACCCTTCAGGTATTTGTGAAAGTTATTTTTAATAATTAATTAAAATAAAATGTATTATCTTACAAAGTAGTTCAACCAGTCGGCCTCCATCCTCCTCCTCGCCTCCTCCTCCTCCTCCTCTTCCTCCTCTCTCTCCTCCTCCTCCTCCTCCTCCTCTCCTCCCCTCTCCTCCTGTGAAAGGGTGTTCGACTAGAGCACCGAGTCGGTGGATACATTCTGGTTTGTGTGGGTGTTCCCTTGATCCCTGAAACTTTACAGGTGGTGTTGTTGTGTGGCCGCGCAGCGTGGCCGGGAAGTCACACCAAGAGTGCTAAGATCGAGGCTAAAAGACAGAGAAAGTAGAGAGAAGTATGAGAAGATAGAGAGGAAAGTGAGGTGTGCAGTAGCCGCGAGTCAGAAGTAAGAGAGAGGAGTTAGATCTTGTTTCATACCTATTTCCCATTTTGTTTTTTTTACAGTTGTAGGGTTGTTGCCTTGTTTTTTGTCATTTTACATGTATCATTTTTAATTCTTGGTATTGTTATACAATTTCTTCCAGGTTCTTTGTTACCTTTGTTCTTGCAATATTTAATTGCCTGTTTCTCAGCATTAAGTCTTGATTAACACTTAATTGGGATAGAGAAGAAGAAGGAGAGATTAAAGAAAATAGAGAGATGAGAGGAAGTTAAAGAGAGAAAAGAGATTAATTTAGACAGACTATGACAAGGATTTGAAGATGCAACAACATAAGTCAGATATGAGGAAGGAACAGTGAGAACGAGATACATGGGGATTTGGAAACATGCCTGGGTGGGTTGTTGTTGTGTGTGTGCGTACTTTGAGCATGGTGGTGTTGGGGAGGGGACGTGATCTCTCTGGGGCGTCCGTTGCTTTCTAAAAAAGCAAAGAAAAACTGGTCCAATAAATCTATAAGGCCTTTGTGTTTGAAATGATTGACTTATCTTGAGTGGACTGCTGGTTTGTCGCCAGCTTTTGGCTTTCAGTACTTTATTAGCTATGCCTGGTGGTGGAGAGCACTAACTTCTACTATCTTCTCGTCAGATGCAGTATGAACAAGCCGCATAAGTTCTCAGGTGAGTTTTGTCACGGAAGTAAGAGGTGAAGTGGCGCGGACACCACACAGGTCAATACTGGGTGTGTGCGAAGTCTGGCCCATGTCATGCAGAATCCACATATATGGTGTTGGTGGATGTCGTGGAATGTTTCTTCTAAGTGCTAACCCAGCACAGCAGTCAACGTTGAGTACCGATGTTTTTATAATTTTAATCTGCGAGTAAACTATGAGGCTGTCGGATAATGTCGCAGAGTAGAAGGATAAAGTAGCAGAAAAAAACAGAAATACAGCGAAGCAGGGTACGAATATATAATACGCCCGCTTCAGATTTGTCCTTGAGTAAACACACTTACTGTTACTTTCCACCACTGCTCAGAGCTAAGTTGCCTTTTGAAAGAAATGAGTCGATTTGCTGAGCTTATTATTAGCAAAAGGCAAAAGGCACGTGGACATCGGACACACATTGAGCCTGACACAAGTCTAACCTATTGCCATCAGTAAACATATACACATAAACATCACAAAAGCGACGCACAACGACGAGGAAACAAGTCTGGGAACGTTATTTCGAGGAATGACCTCGATCCGTGACTCCCCCCCTCTCCCCCCCCGAATTCTTTAGGTCCTCCGAGACGTCTCTGGGAGTGCAAATGTGCCAGAGATTGGACCGGGCTGGCCGAGGATGGGTGACGAAGGAGGGTTGGTTGGGGGTGTGGGTGGAGGAGGTGCTGTCTTTAACCCCTGGTCAGCAGCATTCCGGGCCGCTGGGGTCTCCAGACGGGAGAGGGGAGGAGGAGGTGGTGGTGGTGGTGGTGGTGGGGGGGGGCCGGGGTCTTGTGATGTTGCAGCGGCTTAAAATGCGCCCGACTTAAATAGCGGAGCATAGCCTGCACACCCTCCCACACACACACACACCACACTAATCGCGCTGGTATTTGTGGATACCGTGTGTGTGTGTGTGTGTGTGTGTGTGTGTGCGCATATGTGTGTAAATGTATATGTGAGTGCATATCGGTGTGCGTGTGTGTGTGTGTGCGCGCGCATGTGTGTGTGAAAGACAACTCCAGATGCACCCAGCTGGCTGTGACCCAGCGAGCCCA